>LOJH01042668.1:0-14146 GCA_001685095.1 Ellobius talpinus
GTTCTCGAACTCACAGAGATCCACCTGCCTCTGCTTCCCAGCATGCACCACCACCAACCATCCCCATTTCTTTCTTAAATACATTTAAAACAATAACTGTTTTGTCCATAAGCCAGCTCATTTTTAAATCACTACATCAAATTTATATTTGGTTGATTAAATGAGATTTTATTGACTTTCTAAGCAGGGGATAAGCAGTTTGGGCAAACTTGCTAAAACCATTAAGATATGAACTGCATTGCGGTGTCAGATCTGCAGGGACACCAAACCAAACATCAGAGCAAGCATTGTTAGCCTGTTCGATATATTGCTTTCTTTAACTGGAATTACAACAACACATGGCTTTCCTTTCCCAGACCATACCAGAAATTCCTGATGACCTGAAGCAGCTCTATAAGACGGTGTGGGAAATCTCTCAGAAGACTGTTCTCAAGATGGCTGCTGAGAGAGGTGCTTTCATCGATCAAAGCCAGTCTTTAAACATCCACATTGCTGAGCCCAACTATGGCAAACTCACAAGTATGCACTTCTACGGCTGGAAGCAGGTTGGTTGAGCACTCTGAGAGGGCTTTGCCAGCTTGGGATATTGGGGAATTGGAATAGTTTCTGCCCTAGTTATTTTTACATATATTGCTATTTGTATTTTTCACTTCAAGTCCAAATGTGTTAAACCTGAGTTAAACTCATCATTATGCCAGATCAAACTTTTGCATTGGGTTTTCTTGTTTCTGTTCAGCAGTTGTGAGCTGCCTGATAATGGGAGCTGGGAGCTGAGCACTGAGGTCCTCTAGAAGGAAGTATTCTTAAACTACTGAGTCATCATCCTGTCTTTGTCTTATATATTCTTTCTTAGTCTTTAAGAATTTCATACAATGTAGTTTGTTCTTTCATAATCACCTTTAACTACTCCCAGATCCACCCAACTCCCACAACTTAATGTTCTCTGTCTCTTTTTTCCTTTTCTTTTTCTCTTTCTGTTTTTTGTCTTTTCAAGACAGGGTTTTTCTGAGCCTGTCCTGGAACTTGCTCTGTAGACCAGACTGGCCTCGAACTCAGGGAGATCTGCCTGTCTCTGCCTCCCAAGTGCTGGGTTGAAAGTGTACGTCACCACACCTGGCCCTCTTTCTCTTGTTTGTGAATAACCCACCGACTCCCGTTTGTATTGTCCATCACTTCTGGATGGGGGGACCATCCACTGGGGTGTTGACTCTCTCTCCCCAAGAAACCATCCACTGTCCATAGCTCCTCAGTTAGTACTGGGGACTTATGAACTCCTTGTTAGGACAATGACTTGCTCCAGTTATCTGGACCTCTGTCTCTTACTTTTGTTAAGCCTTCCTTTCTCTTCCACTGCCCTCTTCTTTACTGACCTCTGTTAAAGACCATCTTGTGTGCTATTGCCTTTTCCAGAGTAGCCTTGCATTGTCAATCCACTAATTCAGAAGCACCTATAACAGTAGGTGCTTTATCCGGAGTGTGTGAGCCAGGTTCAGGTTACACTGTTGCCAACTGCAAAGTGATGGAATCCTGTTCTGCTCTATATTCTTATGCCTTGACATGTGAGAACCCTTCTATGGAATTACAGATTGACTCTCTTGTAGTAGGATGATGTTAAGCTCTTTGGACTCTTTTGTGGGGGCTGCCACCCAGCTCCCAAATAATCACACAAAGAGACGTCTGGCCTTAGCTTGATTTGTTTTTTGCCTGCTTTTCTTAATTTATATTATTCCTCTGCCTTTTGCCTCCGGGCTTTCCCATTCTTTAACTTCTGTAAATCTTACTCTTACTCCACATGTGGAGTACTGTGTAGAGCTGGATAACTGGCCCCCAGTGTATTTCTTCTTCTCTGGCTACTTCTCCCCACCTTTTCTCCTAGTTTTCTCCTTCTATATATTTCTATTCCTGCCAGCCCATCTATCCTTACTCCTGCCTCACTATTGACTGTTAAGATCTTTATTAGACCATCAGGTGATCTAGACAGGTAAAGAGTCACAACTACCTTGCCCTCTCTCAGGACTGGAGGGGGAGGAGGAGAGGGTGTGAGGGGGAGCAGGAGGGAAGTGGGAGGGGAGGAAGTGGAAATTTTGATTGGTATTATTTATAAAGTAATGATTAGAAAAAGAGTCACAGCTCCACATAATTAAACAAATGCACCATAAACAAGAGTAACACACCTTAGCATAATATTCCCAATACCCTTATTTATTGTGCTGTTGTCTGCTCCTGGGATTACTGGACAGGATGACCTTTGTGAAGTTTTGATACTCTGTTGAGACCATCTCATCCCCCAAAATGGTTATAGTTCAAGGCAGTAACGTTGTTTTGTACAAACCTGGAAGTAATACATATAAAAGTAAATACAACTGAACAAAAAATATTTGACATTCCAAAGAGTAATCCTCTTTTAGGGACAAAAATTCCAAAGTTTAGCTATCTATTTAAGCATTTTTCAGAATGTTACATGGAATAGATAAAATTGCAAGTTTAAAAAGTTTAAATTGGTTTATAGGAATATATTTAAAGGTCTCAAAAATTAGTTTTGTAACCGATCACATGAGAATTGTTTTGAACAAAGATCTTGACTCTACTGTCCTGGAATTCTTCCTAATAGCTGTATTTCCTTGTAGGGTTTAAAGACCGGCATGTATTATTTAAGAACAAGGCCTGCAGCTAATCCAATCCAGTTCACTCTGAACAAGGAAAAGCTGAAGGACAGAGAGAAGACATTGAAGGAGGAAGAAGAGAAGGAGCGGAACACAGCAGCCATGGTGTGCTCTTTGGAGAACAGAGAGGAGTGCCTGATGTGTGGGTCCTGAACAGAGGCCTAGGAGAGACCAGCTCTCTGCCACAGCAGACTTCCTGAGCATAGATAGGCATAGTGGGTTTGCTTCATTATGGAAAGGCTTTGCTGGACCTTACTGCCAGAAAAGGAGTCCTTGGTTCGCAGTACTGTTTCTTCATAGTGTAAAATTATTTTTAACAAAACAAAAATAACCAAACCCACCTTTGATATTAGGATTCAAAGTTAAAGTTTCGAGAATGCAGAAGAGGCTTCTTGGAGATAGACACGAGACTTAGGAAGTCTGATCATCCTCCAGCATTCCTGTCTGACCATTTCATTTGGACAATGAGACTGATTTCCTGGGAATAAAACCAAGCGATTACTCATCTGCTCCAGACCTTGTCTAGATAAGGTTCTATAGGTCATTTTGAAATAAAAGCATTTCTAACCGATTCTGTGGTGGTACAATTGTCATCTACTATCATACAAAGGTCATTTTGGAAAAAAAAAACAAAAAAAACCCCAATTTTCTGTTTAGAGTTCAGAGGCAAAATTTTAAAGACATTGATTAGACTGTATTGAAATCTGATGTTAATATATGCTCTTCCCTGCCCTGTGATGAAATATCTATAACATAAACTATACCATAAAATTGACAGTTTCATCCATTTTAAATTTGATTCTGTGGCATTTAGTATATTCACACTGTTGCCTAATTATCATCACTAGCCATTCCCAGAATGTTTTTGTCATCCCAGACAGAAACTCATAAACAGTACTACCTTGTCCTCCCTCAGTCTCCTCAGTCCCTGTGACCACTCCATTATCTCACTTCTTTCTGAATGTGTGCTCCAGGGGTCGCATGCAGAGAATGCAGTATGTGTCCCTTTGTGTCTTACGTGATCCCTAGATGCATCACGGTGTAAACTCTCAGTCACACATGTCCCTCCACTCACCATTGGATGAACTTGGGCTGTTTCCTTTTTTAGCTATCAAGGACGATGGCTATCACGAACATTTGTGTATAAGTATCTGTTGAATTCCTTTCAGGTTGGTTTGGTTGGTTCTATACAGCAAAGAATGTTGGACTATATAATTTTTTGTTGACTTTGAGGAACTACCATATTGACAGTGCCATTGTATTTCCATAAAAAGTGCTTAAGGGTTTCCCTCTGTCTTCACATCCTTATATACTTACATTTCACATTTTTATAAGGCCCTTCTCATGTTATTGTAGATCAATATGTTCATTAAATCCAGGGGGTTATTTTTTTCTTTAGTTAATCGTTCTTTTTTTCTCTCATGGAACTCATAAAGAATCTACTGCTTCACGATGGTTGATAGTCTGTTTTGTTGGTAATTTATTCATGCATGTTTTCCATCAGCCTTTAGTCTGTTTAATTAAGACGGCTGGTTTGTTATGTTTTGCTTTGTTTGAGACTGGCGCCTCCTGAAGCCTAGCTGGCCTCAGACTGGCTGTGTAGCTGAGGGTAACCTTGAATCTACCATCTTGTCTACAGCTGCTGAGACTGGGATTGCAGGTGTGTGCTGCTACACCTGCTGGATGCAGTGCTGGGGTCGGTCCCTCGGGGATTCTTGCATGTTAGCAGGCACCACCTCCAGAGCCACACCTCTAGCCTGAGGCAGCATTAATGTCTTGGACCAGTAGGACCACTGTCTTGGTTCCTCGAGGAAGTTCCTGCTTGTTTTCTGTAGCTGGCCTGCCTTGTGGGCTTCGACACTGAGAATCTAGACTCTGACTTGTAATGGGCCAGTCTGCAAATCAGATTCTCCAGACTGCTGCTTTGCTTATTGTGGAAGGCCTTAGCTGTGTGTGGTCACTGAAGTCGGTTAGCGTATATTCGGGTTATGTTTGCGTAAATATTTCCTTGAATTTCTAGAGCTGTCCTAGCCATCCCCATAGGCAAAGTATGGTTGGTTGCCAAGGACACCAGTGTCAGGCGACAGTCTGTTATTTGTGTGTAGAGATCTGTGGTTAGGCCAGTTAATTAGGGAGTTCCTAGACACCAGATTGATGGGAGTGCTGTTGTGTTCTTATTTGACCTGTATGAGCGGACGAGTTTGGGCCCAAGTAAACAGTCTAATTTGAATTCTATAAATGGTTATAGTACTTCACCCTGTGTCCAGGTTTGGTCAGGTTTCTAGGTCCAGAGCCCTTTAATGAAGGGGAGACCACATTCCTTTGAGTGAAATCTTTCTTCCTGTTCCCGCTGGCCTTGTACAGGATGATGTGCACTGGGAAGAGAAGTTAAACCTCTCAGATTACTGGATTTTGGCTTTTAACTGCAATAATCTCAGATAACACCCCAAATCATCATGGTCTATAGGTAGATCTTGCTCAGCTTTGTCTCACAGTCTGAAGAAGATGCCAGAAACACCCTGTGGTCGTTCCTTCAGAATGCCTCATTGTAGCACGCACGCTGCAGCTTACAGAGTCTCCACTTGGTCCTGTGACTACAGCGTGGGGACTGTTGTACCAGGGAAAGGGAAATGTTAGCCACTCACGGTGGTAAAGAAAAGCTAGTAGCATCCTTCAGGATGCCAGGCTAGGGTCACCATGGATGTCGAGATTTCTACCCCATCTTCATTCAGATCACCTCTTTGGCCTATGTAAAAACCAAGGGAATGACAATGGATTATTCTAAGCTTAACTGGGTGGTGACTCCAATCAGATGGGTGTTTTTGGTTTTGCTGAACAAGTTATCTCCTGGCATGTTTGCAGTTACTAGTTTGTTTTGTTTTCCCTCCTTATCCTTAGTAAAGGCAACCAGAAGCAGGTTTGCTTTCAGCTGACAAGAGCAGCAACATATTTCCACTGTCTTTTAAGAGGTTTGATTTATTAAATACAGGATCTCTGTGTAGTCCTGTCTGTCCTGGAACTTGCTCAGTAGATCAGGCTGGCTTCAAATTCAGAGCTCTTCCTGCCTCTGCCTCCAAGTGCTGGGATTAAAGGTATGCTCCACCATTGCCCAGCCTTAAGATTTTTTTAAATTATGTATAGATATGTGTGTCTGTGTTAGGGTATGTGTACATAGTTCAGTTGCCCACAAAGGCCAAAAGAAGTCATCAGATCTGGGACTGGGATCATAGGCACTTTTGAGCCTCCTGATGTGAATGCTGAGAACTAAACTTGGGTCCCCTACAAGAGCTCCTAACCACTGAGCCATCTCTCTAGTCCCTCATCCTATTCTGAAGGTATATCAGTTCATCAGCTCTGTGTCATAATTTAGTTCCCACATGATTTCAGTCAGCTTTGCCTTCTACAAAACAACTGGTACATTGATGATATCATTGCAGATTGGAGCAGTGTTTGTAACATGGGGAAGATGTAGACTGGTCTAGACTTACTGGCATGTCTATGGGCAGGAGATACATCGAACAGAACACCAGAGGGATTTCCCAGGATCCCTGTGATGTAAGGTAGAGGATAAACTAAACCACCTCACCTTCCGTGATCTGGGAAAGGGTAGAACAGCTGATGGGCTTCTACCTATTAAATCCCATGGGATTTAGGCAAAATATTCCTCATCTGGTATTAGTCCAGCCTGTTTACTGAGTACCTGGGAAAGCTGTTTGTTTTAAATGTGGTCTGAACCAAGGGAAGTCTCTACCACAGATCAAGGATGCTGTACAAATTGCTCTGCTGCTGGGGCTGTGGGATCCAGCATACCCAAACTGATCCTGAGGTCACAGTGCAGACAGGTGTTCACTTCAGCCTTTGGGAGGATGCTGGAGGTGAACCATGGCAGAGGACCTAGATTTGTGGGTGAAGTCCTGCCATCCTCTGGATGCATATTCTTTTGAGAAATAGCTTTTGGCTTGGTGGCTAGCCTAAGCAGGGACCGTACATGTAACTGTGGGTTACCAAGTGGCCTTTTATCATGAATTGTGTATCATGAGTGGGCTGTTGTCTGACTCACCACTCCATAATTTTGAGCACGCCCAGCATTTTGTTATCAAATTGAAGGAGCATGTATACTATTGGACTTGACCAATAGTACTGAAGGCACAAGAAAGTTCCATGAAATAACTCATACCGTGGTCCCTGCACCTGCTCCACTGATTCTCCCTCCCAATCTGCACCCATGAATTCCTAAGGAGTTTCCTATAATCTGCTAACAGAGAAAGATAAGAAAAAAATCCAGCTTAGTTTGCAGGAGGTTTTGTGTAGCATTCACAATAGCCCATTTCTGGGACATACCTAAAAGACATTCATAGATGACAGGAGACTGTAGAAGTCTTAAGCAACAGTTACTTTATTATTTTATAGAGAGTCTTACTATGTTGCTCAGGCTAGCCTTCAACTCCTGGGATCAAGTACCCCTGAGACATTGCCTCTATGCTTGGTTAGGAAGTATATTTCCATAGATGATACTGCCATTGAGAGAACGACCTGACGTGGGTTTGGGTCAGACCAGGTCCCCAGATCAGGGCCTAATTTGGTCTTTGCTTAAGATTTGGGCTCTGTAGCAGCACTGTGTCTATGTATCCAAGGAGACCTCAGGGTTCTGGTCTGGGAATTAGGCTCATTTGGAGCCTGTAGTGTAGACTCTACTCTGGTCTTAGAAGCTGTATTGATTAGTTTTTGGTTAACAAGCTAGGGTCATTTGGAAAGAGGGAAGCTCAGTTGAGAAAAGGCCTCCATCAGACTGGCTTGTAGAGAAGTCTTGGGCATTTTCTTGACTAATGATTGATGGGGGATGATCCAGCCTACTGTGGGTGGTGTTGCAAGCTGAGCAAGCCATGGTAAGCAAGCCAGTAAGCAGCGTTCCTCCATGGTCCTTACTCTGCTTTTGTTCCTGCCCTGCTCTCCTCTCTTTGCTGGATGGTAATCTGTCCTGGCCAGGTTGCTTTTGATCCTGGTGTTTATCACAGTAATAGAAACCAAACAGAGAATGTCAGACCAGAACCTGGAGAAGGTCTGGCCTGACCGTCTTTCAGACTGAGGCTCCTGGATAAGACTTGACCTATTTGTGTGGTCTGAATGACACCCAGGGTTGTCTGGCTCTGTGCTTGTGTTAGATTTGGGTTCTCAGGACTGACAGGACTCTAGAACTTAACCAAGGCTGACACCCTATCTGGTCATGTTGAAATTCATGTTAAGTCTTAGGCTTTATCTAGGAGACACAGGAAGGGCTGGAACTTTGCTTCAGACAGGGGTTCAGGGCAGATGTGGTCTGTTTGACTTGCTCTGTGTCTCCTAATGAAACTGTAGGCATTCATAAAGAATTTTAACTTTTTCAAGAACTGTGAAGAAGATAAAATGAACCTAGTAATATAGATACAAGCAGATCTGTTTTGGGGATTAGTAACAGAATGTTCTAAGAATTTATCAAGTCACAGCTGCAATAAGAGGCTCCATCGAGCCATAAGCTGCTCTGAACCCACCCAGCCTGTTAGTACAGACTGCCTACTTCTTGTGTGCAGAGGCCACGGCCCCAGCGTCTAGCTGATGATGCTCTCTATCCAGGTAACTCCCTCTCCTCTCTCATGTTCTGTGACTTCTCTCTGATGTCTTGGGGTGACCGCTTTCCACAGAGCATTTTCTCTACGTGTTGCCGGATCTCCTTAGTTCTCATCCCATAAATGAGAGGATTCAAAGCTCCCAGGAGCAGCAGGTATATGGCACTGAGTAGGTTCTGGACATCTTGAGACACAGTCTTGGCCGCTCAAAAGACGATGGAAGTAGAAAGACCAGAAAGATAGATGGTGAGGATGACCAGTAAGTGGGGCCCACAAGTGTGCAAGGCCTGGGCTCAGGCTCCCCCAGAAGAGATCCGGAAGGCAGCATAGATGATACAGGTGTAGGAGGTTCCCCATAAGGTCAGGTCAAAGGTCACGGTGACCAAGCATAGCCAATCCCAACCGATTGTTGAAGGTCAGGTCTCCACAAGCTATGTTCAGTAGTGCAATGTATTCACAGGTGAAGTGCTGTATTACCGACGTCCTGCAGAACCGAGCTGTGGCTGTTAGTACCACTAGGGACTCTGCCACTCCTAGGCTCCGTGTCAGAGCGAAGGTAGCAATCAGGCCCAGTAAATGAGAGGTCATCATTTCTGTATAGCGAAGTGGGTGACAAATGGCCACGCAGCGATCTAGGGCCATGGCTAACAGGAGATTGTAGTCCAGAAGGAGCGTAAAGTAGATAAAGAACATTTGTACTAGGCAGCCACGTAGTGAGATGGGATTGGTGTAGTGCACGAAGCCTTCTAGCATTTTAGGCATCACAGTTGTGGAGGCACAGATGTTGACAGCCAGGAGCAGGGCAATGAGCACGTACATAGGCTGATGCAGACTTCTCTGGGCCACCACTGTATGAATGACTAAGGCATTGGCAGAAATGATGGACATGTAGAGGAAGATAAGAGGCAGGACCAGAAGGGGTTGCCACTCTTGCAGTCCAGGGAAGCCCACCAGGAGGAAGCTGGTGTAGGAAAAGTTGAAGGTACTGGCATTTCCATCCTCACCCATTGACTCTGCTCCTGGGCTGGCATCACACGTGAGAATCAGAGGCTGATAGAACAAAATGGTTATTTTAGGAGCCCGAGGCTGGCATGATGAAACGCTACCTGTGGGGTGTGTGTGTGTGTGTGTGTGTGTGTGTGTGTGTGTGTTGCTTGGGAGCAGACATGTACACTGCCAGGTGTTTGGGGAGCAACACAGATGAATAAGACATTCCTTGTCCTCAGGGAGTTCCTGGTTTTCTCTGTGTAAAATATAAATGTATGGGATACATTATATGTTTGGGGGATGTTATAGGTGTTTTATTGTTGGATAAAATGTAAGACAGAAGATTAGATTGGTATATGAGAGGGTGAAAGTGATGTTCGCAGGTAAAGCAATAAAAAACTTTAGCTAGGAGGACATGAAAGTATATAAAGGATCTTTGTTCCAAGGAATCTGGGAAGGACCCAAGTAAGGTTTCAAACTGGGGAGTGGAGCCAGCCAGAAGCAGTGGACTTTCCTGTGTGTTCAAGGCACACTAGGTAGGCCAGGGGAAAGTTCCTGAGGAAAGTGGTTTTCTGGGGCCTAAGGCACCAGGCTGCAGAGGCTAGTCTCTTCCTTAGCCTTCTAGTCTGGTGGCAGTACCTCCTGCCTGGCCTTGTCTTGGGAGCTTGCTTTCCTTCACCAGGGTGAGTCCAGGGAAAGCAAGGTTCCCCAGAGTGCCAAATGAAGAGCTGCATAGACCTTCCTAGAGCTTTGCTTGGGTACATGGATGAGGACTAGAAGGAGGTGTACAACCAGGTCGTGCCTCTCTGATAGTGATTATACATCAGAAAAGATGTTTCAAATACTTTCAGAAATTAATTTAAAAAAATCTTCACTTGGGAAGCTGGAGAAATGGTTCAGCATTTATTGTTCTTCCAGAGGACCCAGGTTAAGTTTCCAGCACCCACATGATGGCTCACATCTGCCTATAGCCCCAGTTCCAGGGAATAAAAGCCCTATTCTGAGCTCTGCAGGCCCCGGCACACAAAATGTACAGACATGTATGTGAGCGAGATGCTTGTACACATACAATTAAATAAATAAATCCAATAAAAAACGTCTTCAGTTTGGTAAGTGTGGTAATGCATGCCTTTAGACCCATAACACAGAAAGCAGGTCTCTTTGAGTTTGAAACTAGCCTGATGTAGACAGTGAATTCCAGGCCAGCCAGGGCTACATAATGAGACCCTGCTAAAGCAGCAGCAACAAAAACATCTTATCAACAAGGAAACTGAGACACAGAAAGGTAAAATCTAGTTCAAGTCACACTAATAAGTGAGACTTGGATTTGTGCCCAGGCAGCTGGTCCACAATGCACTCTTTTTCACAAGTTCAAGATTCACACTTTGCCTTGGTTTGTCTAGGGTTTTAGAATTGGAAGTCTGCAATCCCCAGAAAATGGCCAGGCGGACCCAGCAGCTAGTCACTTCCCTGCCATAAGCACGGCTTCCACTGAAGAGCGGAGAAGCCTTGTGAGCTGTGGAGTAGTCAGAAATGCTCTCCTCCCTCTTCCACTGAAGAGCAGAGAAGCCTTGCGAGCTGTGGAGTAGTCAGAAATGCTTTCCTCCCTCTTCCACTGAAGAGCGGAGAAGCCTTGCGAGCTGTGGAGTAGTCAGAAATGCTTTCCTCCCTCTTCCACTGAAGAGCGGAGAAGCCTTGCGAGCTGTGTAGTAGTCAGAAACGCTCTCCTCCCACTGAAGAGCGGAGAAGCCTTGCGAGCTGTGGAGTAGTCAGAAATGCTCTCCTCCCTCTTCCCCTGAAGAGCGGAGAAGCCTTGCGAGCTGTGGAGAAGTCAGAAATGCTCTCCTCCCTCTGTCAGTGTTCGTGTGGTCATGACAAGACTTGCTCTGAATGCCAGAAGAGGCAGGTTTGTCACCAAATCCTCCCTGGGAGGAGCAACCAGGAAGAGGTGGGTTTGGAACTCCCCTACCCTGGGATGTTTTTCTGAAAATTCCAGAGCATGGCTTTGGGCAGCATATTTTCGAAGATCTATCATTGCTTGGGTTGGGTGAGGACCAGACAAACTTTGTGGCAAAGTGATAAAAATCTGCATAGTTGAGTCTGTCAAAGACTGTAGAGGATGGTGGCAGCGAGTCACGGACAAGGCGAGAAGTGGACAGACACTAAAGGAGGGAAAGAAACTGGAGGAGCAGTAGCTAGGAAGACATTGGACAGTCCTCTTTCCCAGATATACCAGAAGGTATAAGGGAGAACAAAACAGGCAGGCTGCTCATAAATCTTTAATTTGCTTTCCTGTCTGTGTCTTAGGAGTCCTCAGATAGATTCCATAAGGAATATCTTAGGCGTGGAATCCCAAGGTGGTCAATAAAGACTATGCAGAATAATGACCCTGCCAAGAAGGGACAAAAGACGTGCTGGGGAGGCTGGAGGGCTGCCATTTAACTGGCTAGGAAAAACTTCCTAGAGTCAAATCAGTCACACAGCAACCAATCAGAGAGAAAGAGAATGATTGATAATGTCAAGGTTTTAAAGCTATAATGATAATATTGGAGTTGCCAAACCCTGAGAAGGGAGGAATTGGATTGAGGTTCTAGAAGGTACAGTTAATGAATTGCATTTGGGTGCTTTAAGCAACTCACCACCAAAGAGTTTTGCTATTTCTAGTCAATCCTTCAGGTGAAGGATTGAGGCTGGGGATGGAAGTGTGGGGAGTGAGACAGCATCCCTGGGCACAGCAGAGAGGACAGCCAGTGTCTGCGAAAGACTTAAAGGAGAGGAGTGGGAACGAGAACCAGGGGCTAGCAGGCAGAAACTGCAGGAGGCTTCGTGGTGTGTGAACTTGCAGACTGATAGAGTAAGATAAACAACTCTAAACTGTCCTTTAAGGATTAATGTGAAGAGCAGCCATGGCATGAACAGACTGCAGACATCACGTGATTCCTTAAGAAAGAGGTGATATAACCTCTGCAGCACAAAAAAAGCTCATCCCATCCCCCTAAAGCCTGTGGTTAGTGTGGCGGTGTTCAAGGAGAGATATGGTTTTTCTCTCTCTGGCCTCAGGGTGTCTTCCATGTCTCCCTCTGTTCCCTCAGCTTATGACAAGTCAACTAACTGTCTGGTCATCAGAGAAAGTAAGCTTTTCCTTAATTTTATATAGCCCCCTAGATCCCAGTCTCCCTTCTTCCTTTCCAAGGTGAGCCCTTGACATGCCTTTCTCATGGTGTAGTCCCTGACATGTTTTATCTATCTCCTTACTAGACCAGAGGCATTTCTAGTGGAGAGATCATGGCTTATTCATCTCTGTGAGTGCCCAGCACAGAGCCGTCTATAGAACAGGGTATTTACAAAGTGTGTTGTGGGAACTGATGAGCGTACAAAGGGATCATATTGAACTTGAAGGATCTCTTTGAGGCTGCATGAATGAATGAAAATCAAACTTTCCTGGTTCAAAGATTTCAAGTGACTTTTCTAGTCTCACCTGGCAAGAGAACCAGGCTTCATTCAGCTCTTGATCTTACCTTGGCATCCTTGTGCCCTCATGAGACCGCACCGGAAATGTCTAAGCTGGTCTCTCAGCAGCAAGAAAAGAGGGTTTATTACAGGGCAACACTGTCTCAGGTATTTATCATATAGTGTGTCCTTCCCCATGACAACATCAAGAGGTTAACACTTCTTTATATTAACCCATAGGTGAAGATACTGAGGTGGAGAGAACCGAACTAACATTCTTAATGTACTGCAGCACGCATTAAGTTCTGGGACTGAAATGCAAACCTAAGTTTGCCAAAGGTAAAAGGTAAAGTTGGCTCCAAACTCGGGTTTACCTGCCTCCAAATTTCCCATAATTCCTTGTCCTCACCATGGCAACCTGCAAATAGTCTCCAAGTGTGTCACTTACCAGGCCTTGATTTAACGTCTGCAGGCATAAGGTGTGTGATCACTGCCCAGTTCCAAGGCACTGATCTGTGAGTCTGCGGAGGCGTGGGACCCGTGGGAGCAGGGACTTGAAGGAGGGAACAAGGAGAAACCCAGATGAATCTGTTCCTCTTCATTCTGTTATTATTTCAGTGGTTACTTTAGGATTTATTGTTGTTGCTTTTTTGTAGGATTATTTTAAACACACCCCACACCAACTACTTTGTACTGTGTTATGAAGCATCTTCATTTTGTACTTGAAGTGCTCAAGTTCCTTTTGAGGAAAGGAAAGCTTCAGTTTAATATATATTATAAAAAATAGGTGTTTGGGACTGGAGAGATGGCTCAGCAGTTAAGAGCCCTGGCTGCTCTTGCAGAGAAGAACTAGGGTTCAGTATCAGCACCTTCATAAGATGACTTACCACCATCTGTACCTCCAGTCCCAGAGACCCAAAACCCTCGGTCACTTCCCGACACATGTGCTGTGTGTATGTGTGTATGTGTATACATATGTATACATATATATGTAAGTATACATACATAAAATGAAAATAAACTAATATTTTTTAAAAAGAGATGATTACTTCCAAATAAATTTCTTGATATTTTTTTTGAGAATCTCAGTCTTGATGCTTCTGAATAGTACTCCCAATCAATGGCTTTTTTCAAAATTTTTAAATTCATTTTAGTTTGCATTTTCTTCACATAAATATTGAAGGCAGTAATATACCCAAATACATTTAAATAGATATATATCTCTGCAAATAAATTCTTCTGAAATTTGTTAACATAACTTTTATCACTTAATTTTCAAATACTCAAATGAAGATTTTTTCTTTTATATTTTTTCCATTTTCTTTTTTATTTTTTTATTAATTAATTAATTAATTATTATACAATATTCTGTCTGTGTGTATGCCTGCTGGCCAGAGGAGGGCACCAGACTTCATTACAGATGGTTGTAAGCCACCATGTGGT
>LOJH01042671.1:328-14146 GCA_001685095.1 Ellobius talpinus
GCCCATTCCTCGCAGTCCAGCCCAGACCATCGAAGAGGCAACATGTGACCTGCCCAGCTGAAAAAGGTACCCAGTCATGTGGCTAACATAGATAAGAATAATGGGTTAATATAAGCTGCAAGTGCTAATAAGAACACTGAGCTAATGGTCCAATCAGCTTTATAACTTATGGAGATCTCTGTATGATTTTCTTTGGGGCTTGCTGGCTGTGGGGTATTGGGCTGGATAGAAACCCCAACAAGCCAGCCCTCATGTTACACTGGATTATCTCTTCTCTTAGCACATTATCAAAAAAGTAGGAGCATGAACACTAAATGCTTTATTTTAGAAAATCAGTAGTGAAATATGAGCAATAGCACTGTAGTTCAGGAAGAGAGGGAGGTCTTGGGATTCTCAGAGCAGGAACTCTGTGAATCATACTTCATCATCATTAAATTTGACATTTTAAAAACAGTCTGCATGTGGGGGGGGGAATCTGACCCAAGCTTGTGTTTCATTCATCCTCCAGCTGTTTAGTTCAAAGGCAGATTTGCTGAATCTTGACACAATTGACATCTTTTTCCTGATATTTTCTGGTAAGCGAAAGCTGTTCTGTGCATTGCAGAGTGTTTTGAAGCATCCTTGGCCTCTAGCTACTTGATACCAGCAACACTTCCCCTATCATGGCATTAAAAATGTCTTCAGACATTTCCCAGTCTTCTGGAATGGGAGGACTAAATGGCACCTGGTGAAGAACCACACATAAGCATTTCTTTGGAAAAGTCCACAGTTTCCCATGGCAAGTTACACAATGTGTCCCAAACCCCTGTATCCCATTGATACCACACAGATTATAGCTGTCTTGATTACTAAGAAACAGTATCTGGGTTTTCTTCCTGTTGCTAGTGTAACTGCCAGTGAGACACAATTCTTGTCTGTAAACATTATATAACTATAATGTCATGAAAACCTTGCTTATTCACAATATGAGAGAGATAAGGATACTATGTGCATAAGATGAATTAAGCTAGCTAATGTCATGTGACATCTCGCAGTCCTTCCAACTCAGACAGAGCACATCATGAATTCATGACCTTCATTTCCCACTTTCCAGTCAACCACAGCAAAAGCAAAGCATTGCATTGGCAAAGGACAAGGGATAATATTCAAGCTTCAGTTACAAAGCCTACCCGGGAAGCAAGGAAACAATAAGGTCCACGAAAAAACAAGAGATAGAAATGCTGTAACACTCAAGAGAATAAGAAGGCCAGACGACCAAGTAATGTTGTAAACGGACATGTGAGTAAAACTACTTCATGGCCAAATGACAATATAGTTAACTGGATTTTACTTTGGCAGTCTTTCTTTCATACACACACACACACACACACACACTCACACACACTCATACACACACATCTGTGCTCAACAGCTACTCAGTGACATATTTTAACCAGAATTTGGATTCCATTTTGCCCTCTGAAGATTATGACCCTAGGCCCTCATCAGTGAAGTCTATCTTCTAGAAGCTACTATTTGTTTCATTGTGTATAAAACTGATCCAAAATATTTAGTGTATCAGGAGATCCTTTCTCAAATTCTGTTTTAGACTCATGAAGTATAAAACCAGTTTCTCTAGTGGGGAGGAGTTGCTCTCTTACATCATGCCATGACCTGGATGTGGTTTGCCTCCAATGATCTGGTCAGAAATGTGGTATTCAGCATTGCAATGAGGGGATCCTTAGGTAACTATAGCTTTGCAAAAGAATACTGATTTTCTGAAGTTGAGTTCCTTTGTGGGTACTGTCATAAAATTTTCAGCCTGACCACAAAACCTCTATCTCCTGTTTCCAATATAGAAATGTGTTTGCTTCTCCAACATATTCTCAGTCTAAAAATTCACCATGAGGTAATGCAGGGACAGGGCGACTGTTTGGATTTTCAGCATTCGGAAGTTTCCAGCTTTCCTCCATCAAATATCATAGCAATAAACTGCTAACTAACACGGAGAGGCCTATTAGATTCCCCAGTATACAGCACTGTCGAATAATAACAGCAAGAGACTGCATTTTTATAGGACTGCTCGAGGTAGGCCTTTCCAATGTACCATATCAAACGATTCTCACAGGTACAAATGTCCTCTTGTAACAACTGAAAAGTAAAGCTGTTTGTTTTCGGAGCCATCTGGGAAGAAGATTAAATACTTCTCCTCTGATTTCCATCAGAAAACACTTCAACCACCTGCAGATTTTTGGAGATATAACAGACACGCTGGTGGCTACAACTTTTCAGTGCTGTCGGTTTGGATGTTTGGTCTGAAGGATGGAAGATGAGAGTTTTAATGAATAAATGGAACAAGCTATATGATATTGGGCACTGATTTTTTTTTCTTGAAAACATAAAGTGTTTGGTGAATAGTAGAATAGTAGTGCCAGGGTCCACAGACCCAGAGAGGCTAAGTAAAAAGAGGGACTGAAAGAGGGACACAAGGATCTCTCTAGGAAGGGCAAACAGATTTTGTGGTGGACTGGAGGTGGGGGGGTTGGAAATAGGAGGGATCAGCTGCGGCGGTGTGTGTGTGTGTGTGTGTGTGTGTGTGTGTGTGCATGTGTGTGTGTGTGGAAATACTGGGAGAAAAGACTGAAATTGGGGAACACTTGAGAGGTAAGGTGAAAACCTAGTGCAATGTAAATTCCACGGAGTCTACGAGATTAACACTAGCAAAGACTTCTAGGAATGGCAGACACAGAGCCTGAACAGGCCATCTTCTATAACCAGGGAAGGCTTCAAGTGGAGGGATTGGGACACCTATCCATCCACAAAACCTTTGACCTACAGTGTTCTGGTACCAGAGCTTAGCAGAATCATCATCAAAGAAGGACTGGAAAAACTGGAGGAGCCAAGAGCACCACAGGAACACGGCCCACGGCCCACGGGGAACTCATGGAGGCTCACAGACATCAGGGAGCCTGTAGGGGGTCTGAAGTAGGTCCTCTGCATAGATGTTATGACTGAGCATCTTGGTGTTCTTGTGGAATTCCTAACAGAGAGGGAGGAGGGAAGGGGCTGTTTGTGACTCTTTTGCATACTTGTGGGACCGTTTTCCTCCTACTAGGTTGATGTGTTGCTAAGTACCTGGTCTTATTGTAGATTGCTATGGCATGTTTGTTTAGTGTCCTTAGAAGGCCTGCTCTTTTCTGCAGGGAGGCAGAGGGGAAAGGAGATGTGAGGAGAACAGAGGTGGAGGGAGAAAGACTCGGGGGAGAGGAGGAGGGAAACTGAGGTCAGGATGTAATATATGAGAGAAAAATTTTTAAAAAGGGAATAGTAGTATCAGTGGTCACATACAGTTGCAAAGGTATACAAGTGCAAGGCATTTTTTTCTGGAAACAGTTTTTCTACCTGTAAAAAATCAGCTTAACATAAACACCCAATTAAAGGAATTAAAGAGAAATCATAGGAAGGTGAGATAGGGGAATCCCTTTGACTAGAGAAGAAGGTGATTTTCATAGTTAACCTTGGTGCTGATAGGACAGTTACAGGCACATTAGACTCTAGAACATCTAGGTATTGTCTAACACCAACTCACAGAGACACTTCCTTTTTCTCCTTACTAACAAACTTCCTAAATAATTTCCTTTTTGCAGCAAACCCTGGCCAGTGCTGACACTTATAATGCTAGCTTCTCCCAACTGCTGAAACTTGGGCAGATGCTTTCCTCTTAGGATGGAAGTCACCTTGGTAGGCTTTCTAGCTATGCTCAGGCAAGAGTGGGCAACCCGAGTTTCATGTGCACACACCATGTCCACAGCAACACATCTATCCTGAGACCTATATTGAATGCTCAGTGATGTAGAAAAATATAGACTTACCGTGTAAGCCACCTTCCCTCATGTAATGTGGATAGGTCATAACAAAGCAATTTTAACTTATCCAATGTTCAGCATGTAGTCAAAAAGAAGACCTGGGTGACAGACACCATAAACCTAAAACCAAATAGATTTAGGAATTAAAGCATGCAGAATCTATCAACTATTCTCCTATACTATATGTGATCTGACCAAACAGAATTGCCCAAGTTGTCATGCTTCTATAGTATTATGCACCATATATGTCACCTCTGTATATTATCTCTTTTATCTCTGATTATAGCAACAAGAATCCAGAGTTTTCTACAGTCTCATATAAACTCCTAAAACTCAAGGGGGAACATGAACTCTTTTATGTCTTTAGGGTATCATTAAGCATACAGCAACAATAGCCCACTAAGTGAATCTTGTGCCAGGAGAAATTAATTTATCTCTTTTATGTGTCTGTCACAAAACCATGAGTTCAGAATAAACAATGACAGAAGCTAGTAAGAATGGTGTTACATAAAATGGTGACAGAAGTTCTTTTGATCTATGCAGTAAGTTACAATGAAAATAACCTTGATGCTCATGGGATGAAGCTAAGACTTCATTTCTACCATGAAGTTTTTGCAGCACCTAGTCAAGTGGAGTACAGGCTTGGTTTGATATCTCAGAACTTTATGGAGCACTATTTTGTTTTTAATCTGCTGACTACTAAAACACTCTTTAAAGACTTTGGGGCTTTTGAGAAATCAACCAAAAGAAGTAAAAGCATTGGAATTTAGACTCTGCTTAGAGAGTGCAGAAGAAGGCCTTGCTAAGTGTGTGGACAATTTTTTCTTAGCAAAATATTAAATAAAAACAAATGTGGGAACATACCTCCCTTCCATGGGGACCATTTGTCTTTTGTATTCAGTCCAGACAGTTTCTCAGAGCATGGGAATCCCAGGTCTACCCAAACCAAGATTGTATGATGGAACTCAGTTTCCAAATGTTATTCATTGTACCCAACCTCTTAAACATAGATGACAGCAATTCAATCTGCCTAGAAAATCCCTTTGAGGGCTATTGGTTCATTGTTCTGATATTTTTTTAAATCTTGACCCTTTGAACTATGAATGATACTGCCCAGTTTGAACAAATATCAGGAAGCCAACCCTACAACTATTTAGAATAAGGGTGTCTTTTAATTTTCCCCCCAGACTAGTTACCTATATATAAGATGAACAATTAAGCGATCTTTCAGTTTAGTTTCTGACCATACTATTTAAGCAGAGAATTGGCAGTCATGGTTCTATCCTAGGTCTCTGGGCTATAAAACGATTCCTAATGATACTCTGCTATACTCATAGGCCAGAGCCTCACATAATTGTCATCAGAGAGGCTTCATCCAACAACTGTTAGGAGCAGACGCAAAGACCCACAGCCAAACATGAAGCAGAGCTCAGAGAATCCCGTGGAAGAGGACAAGGAAGGATTGTAAGAGCCAGAGGGGTCAAGGATACTACAAGAAAACCTACAAAATCAAATAACCAGGACTAATAGGTCTAAACAGAGACTACTTTTGGATTTCTCGGCCAAATAATCACACAGAAACTACATTTATTCCAACACTGCTTGTCCTATAAGCTAAGTCTTCTTATTAACTAATTCTTACATCTTAACCCATTTCTATTAACTTATGTATTACCACGAGGCTGTGACCTATGTCCTCTACATATATGTTATAGTTGTGTAGCTTGGTGTTCATGTGGGAATCCTAACAGAGGAAGTGAGGAGCTGTCTGACTCTTTTACCTGTTTGGGGGAATTATTTTCCTCTTACTTGGCTGCCTCATCCAGCCTTAATATGAGGTTATGTGCCTAGTCTCATTATAACTTCATATACCACGTTTGATTGATACCCCTGGGAGCTCTGCCCTTTTCTGGAGGGAAAGAGGAGTGGATTTGGGTGATCTGAGGTTGGGGGGGAGGAACTAGGAGGAGTGGAGGGAGGGGAAACTGCAATCAGGATGTAATGTGAAGAAAGAATTAAAAAAAAACCAAGGAATTGTGTTCTTATTTGTTTAATAAATAAGAGAACATAAAGAATTTCTTCAACCAAAGGTAGCATCCTCCTTACTTAGGTTTGTAATTATTAATACAGCAATCTGAATTTATATTTGAGGCTACCTATCTCAAGATAAAATGCTTACCAATCACATGTAACAAGACAATCTCTAAGGCAACTTTAATTTTTGTACTATCATTTAAAAATGTTTTGTTTATATAAGTGACAAGACAAGAAAATAAAATTCATTTAAAGTGTGCATTCCATTGTGATTCCTCTCTAAAAAATAAAGGAATGCTTAAGGAATGCCTGGTGTTTCGTTATCATGCAGCTTTGTCTGGCTGTCTTCAGTTTTGACCTCTGTTCTCTTGACACACATGAAAAACAGGTACTAGAAGAAAACACAGAACAACTGCTCTAAAAACTGAGCCTGTAGCCAATGCTCTTGGATTACACCTCCTTTATCTTACTTCATCACAGCTACCGAAATGGTGTTCTGGGGAGTTCTACACACCTGAAGCTGCTTCTTAACAGGCTTTGGGGGTGGGGGGAACACAAGGTTATTTGAAGAATCTTTGACAGATTTTTATGGAGAAAAACACACTCCATGATACCTCTCATAAGAATTTGAATCTAGACATCCATTTAACAGTTACGATGTCTATTACAAGGTTTGCTTATGTGGAAACATCAAAAAGTTGAATTATGCTTTAAAATATGTTAAATTTCAGCTAACCTAAATGAATTTATTTATGTTATTCATTAATTATCATTTTATTATTCTTTTAAGATTAATTAACAAGTATAGTCATGACTATGTAAATCTGAAAATTAACATATTTTAAAGCATAATTCAATTTTATTAAAAGCTGTGGACTTTCCAGCTGGCTAGCAATGTACAGTAGAATATCATACCTAGATATATATCTCTCACCAACTCTGCTCTCCATATTACTATCATTTCCTTGGATTGAAAGACAGGGACATGAATCAAGGTTCTCTTCTTTTTGTCCAAGCTTTCATAGTCAAAGGCACAAGGAAGTAAAAGCTATGATTCTCACAGCTATGTTCATAAAACACTATTAAAATATAAACCAGGATATGTATTCAAACAACAAAAATTTTTTCTTGCTCTTCTGAAAATACTTTTGGTCCAGTTGAAAACTATGAAAGTTTATTCATATTGCAGTATGTAATATATATCCCATAAGCTATGAAACACTGTTCAATAAGTCACTTACTCCAATGGGAAAAAAAACAAGGAAGAAAAATAAAAATAAAATTTACTCATGAATACAAAAATAACTTCTTGTAATTTTTTGGAACATTACTTTTTAATAATCATTAATTATTTGAGCATTTTATAAAATGTATTTTGATTACATCCACCCCCACCTCCTCCCCTTAACTCCTCCCAGACCTCCACACTGCACTCAAGTTCATGTCTTTTGTTTTAAATTTAACACTCTATCAGCCTTATTTTTGTATTGCCAATCAACTTCTGAGTATGGGGTCATCCACTGGAGCATGGTCAACCTCCTAAGAGCCGCACCATTAAATGAAACTGATTTTCCCTTCATTGGAAGCAAGCAACTGTGCACAGCTGCTCCATTATGGATGGGGACTTTTGAATCCCTTCCCAGGACATGCTAGAATCCTGACTGGCTTTATCTTGACCTTTTAATAGTCTTGCTTTTGTATCTTTGCTTTCTGGATGAAATCTACAAAGATAAAGAGACCTTTGAACATTGTTTGAAATGAATACTGTTTTACATCCCTGTTTTAAGATTCTCCAGTCCTAGGTAATGGAGAAGACTCATAAATCATGTTTTAAGTCTGCAAAGGTCTTAATATATGAAAAATATATACAAGCTACTGCGTAGTTAACATTGCCCACTGGATGCAATCTAGAGTCCAAGAGGAGGGCCTCTGAGAATGTCTTTGGAGGGATTATCGTAATTACATTAATTGATGTGAGAAAACCTACCCACTGTGGACTCACCATTTCATAAGCTTGGAATTCTGTACTAAATAAAAAGAGAGAGCAAGCTGAACATGCTTGTCTCTCCTCTTTGCTCTCTTCCTTTAACTCCTTTAATTTCCTGCCACCTTGATTCTCCCACAGTGTGGGACTGTAACTGGGAATTGAGAGCCAAATAAACCATTTCTCCATATGTTGCTTTTGTTAGGATATTTTACCACAGCCCCAGGAAAGAAATTAAGACAGCTGATATTAATAATTTGTCATGATTAAAGAAAAAATTAGGTAGTCCTTTGACTGTCAGGTTGTTATCCTAATGAAAAGCTGTCAAGAAAATTTTGTTTGGCTCTGAAGTGTCTCCATCAATTAACTTTAGCTGATTAGTAGAACATTAACCTTGGTTGTCTTTCCAATCTGCTATTCCCAGAATGGCATGCAACTATAAATATGGTATCAAATATCTTACTGTTTTAGGTTGAGCTAGTAGATATTATTTCCTTTAGGCCATCTATGTAAATAAAAGTAAATGTCTTATCATGAAAAATGCATTAAATATTTTCTGTGACAAAATAGGGATACCAGAATATGGCCAAATAAGTCTTAAATCTTATGAAACTTTTAGATTCTATTTGAGCTTCTAACTTCCTTGAATGTACTTTATGATCATGTGGAACTGTAAAATAACTGATCCAAGAAAATTACAACTTTTTGGTTTGGTTTGTTTTGATTTTGACTTATTATATCATTATGATGGAACCCACAGTCCTGTGACTGTTGACACATGTTCTACCATTGAACTATATTCCTATCCACACCTATTGTTGTTAGTGCTAAGAATAGCAGAAATGATACCTACAGTATCTCCTTGACAATGTTGTCCAGAACAGCCTCAGGAAGGTGAGCTAGAACAACATAATTCCTTACTATATTCCAAATCTTATTGTTATACCCACAGATAAACATGGTTATCTATGGGACCTTGGTCTCATCCAAGGAGCTTCTCTTTATAGTAAATGGAGACCATCACAGAAAACCACAACTGGACACAGTGCAGAGTTCAGCAGAATATGAGGGTCCCAATGGATATATCTGCATTACAGCTCTTGCACCTACAACTCAAGGAACAACATGGAAGGAGCCAGAAAATCAGGAAGTCTGCTGTGAAACGAACTCTCCTAGAAATTATTGCATAAACAAGAGTGGGACAATGGTTATGTCTTTTGATATGCTAATTTGAAGTGAGAAATATTCATGGAGATCCCACCCCTAAACAAAGAACTATAGGCAACCCACGACTGCTGGGAGAAGGAGAATTAGCCTCTCTTAGGGATGAGCCTCCTTATTGGTTATTCAATGCAGTCATCAACCCTTAAACCATATACACACAAACAACAAAAATGTACTCAGCAAATTTTGAGTGTAGATAGATAGATAGATAGATAGATAGATAGACAGATAGTGTGTGTGTGTGTGCATGCACACACATGTACACACGTACATGTAACAATAATAATCAAAGAAAAAAGGCTTTCTACTTGAGAATGGAAGGAGCATGGGAGGGGTTCAAGAGAATGTGGCTGAGAGAGGACGGAGAGAGAGGAAGAAGGGAAGGTGATGCAATTCTATTTCAATTGAAGGCAGATTACTTTTTTAGTAGAAGAATATCTGTGTATAGAAATATAGAGACAGTGGAAATTCAAAAATAAAAGAATGTGATGAGTCTTCATAGATGCTTGGCAGAAAAATGGCAGATCTTAGGTCAAGGTCCCATAGAAATATCAATGGTCACATTAATGTGGCTGGGGAAAATTTTCATGGTGTTCCACCACTAGACAAAAAACTAATGACTGCTGGGAATAGAAGAATTAGCATCTCTTAGGGATAAACAATTGTCATTTCTGGGTTGCTGAGCTTGAGACAAATACAGTGGTATCTCTGGGGTGAGAATGAGACTTTTTTATTTATTCTTTCATTGTTTTTGTTGTGGTTTTTAACTAATTAACCTCCTCCATCTTTCTTCTCCATCCTCCATCCTTGTAATTAAATATAAACGCCCTTGCAACTTTTCTCTTTTTCATGATAGCCAGGGTGGGGGGTAAGAAAGTAACTTGATACATCTCTAGGGAAGAAGGGGCTTGAAAGATACTCAGAACTCATCATTTAATGAACCTAATATTCATTATATTATTGCTTATATTTTGGGGTGTTTGCTTTATAGTAATTTTTTAAAGTCCCTACTTGATGGCATATGCTTATAATCCTAGCACTTGGGAAGTCAAGGCAGAAGAATTGTAGCAAATGTAAGGCTAGCTTGTCCTACATAGCAAGACCCTATCTCAAAAATAAAATAAAGCTTGATAAAATCAGCATGTGCACTTTATATACTGCTTTGTGGGTTTCATAATGAAAATGGAAGGAAGAAAGGAATAAAAGAAGAAAGAATTAATGGTTGGTGGTGGTAGTTGCCTTTTTCCCTGAGCTCTTAACTTGGGCTCCATGGCACTGTTGCCTACATTTTAGAAAGTTATTTAAACTGTTATTCCTACTATCTCTCTTCAAATTTCTCAGAGACCTATGTTTCTTGAAAGAAAGTAAGAACTGTCATTTAAATACATTAAATAGCCATTCCTGGAAACTCATCCAAATACCTTTTCAACAATCACCTGTTCCTTTGAAAAATTTATCTTCAAAGTTCCCTCTGAAGCTATGGATTTTGTTTTGCTTCTGTTGCAAAGGTGGGTGGTCTGCATAGCAACCATAGCTCACTTGAAATATCTGTCCATGCAGTTGCCGGAAGCTGCTTGCCCATTGTGTGCGCCTGGAGTGAGCGCAACTGAGGATTAGCTAATTGAGGTGTTCACTTTAATTATTAAGCCTGCAATTAATGGCTATTCTTTTCTCTAGTTTATAAACAGGCTGTGGGATGCACATGAGTGTGGCCAAATCCTATTTGTCATCTTACCAGTAATACAACCTTCAGCAAGTCTATTTGCTTCTCCAAACCTTAGCTTCACCTTCTAATGGGAAAAAATATAAAACAAGACTAGTGCCTTCGCTTCTTTGCCTCTGGCTGTGAAAAATATGCTTAAAAAAGTCACTTCAGGGAGAGAAGGTTTATTTCACCTCATACTACAGTCTATCATGGCAGGAGTTGGGAACTAGGGAAATGATGCAATTATATTTTAATTGAAAAAGAAAACAAAAATATTCAGTCACTGTGTAGAGATTGTTTTATGAAAGAAAATTAAATGTATTTATCTATTTGCAGTTTTTAAAATGACAAGAAAACAGGGAAATACAGAAGCACTTTGTCTATTGAATGGACAAGGAGACTACCAGTTTTGCTGACATATAAGGGGGCATTAGAAGACAAATTTGATAAAGTAAAGAGGGCTCTGGCTTTGGGTAAACTTAATGCCAGATATGAATGGATGGTGATTAGAAAGTCATATATTTCAGAGCACTATGGGGACAATAGGATAGGTTCCAGGGAAAAGCAGACCATCATGAACCTGAAGCTTGGCTCTATCACAGCAGACTAGATGATTTCACACAGGTGGCTAAGTCTGTTTGTGTCTTTTCTTCATTCATACAAAGAGGTTGGTCCTACTTAACGCATAAGCTTTAGTAAATTTAATTAAATAATTCATGCAGAGTTTAGTGTGTGGCCTTTATGGTATTAAGCAATAGTTCCATTAACAGTTACTTTCACAGAGTTACTGTGACAGTAGAAGGAACAGTGGTTGCCAAGGGTAAGCAGCGAGGAAGAGGGATAAATCTATCAAACACAGATGTTTTAGGGAAGAGAAACTGTCCTGTGTAGTGCTACAATTGTGGCTATGTGACATGAGTAAAATAAAAAAAATAAAGTCCATGAAAAACTAAAATGTGTTAGGGCTGGAGTGATGGCTCAGCAGTTAAGAGCACTTATTGCTCTTCTAGACAACCCAGATCTGGTTCCCAGTACCCACGTGATATCTCATAGCCATTCATAGCTCCAGGTCCAGGGGCTCAGAAGCTCTCTTCTGACTTCTGAGGCACACACATGGTACACATCTGTGCACAGGGACAAAGCATCCATCAAGTAAAATAACTAAAGATAAAAACTAAATGCAGGTTTTTCTTAAAGTTACCATATTGGTGCTCAGTTGCATAGTTGACTGAGGCAGTAGTAATTATCCAATTGTCATATAACGTCATCAGCAGAACTGATCACACACACTCAGAAAGTGTCTTCCAGAGGGACAGTGCATTTTACTTTCATTTTCAGGAATGACTTCATAATTGTTCACTGTTTGGTTTTCAGTTGCCCTATAACTATTAAAATGTTCCTCCTGGCTTATTTCTGAAATAATATAAATTAACACAATTAATTTCCAACTTGATCACTGCCCCCAGTTAAATATCATAAGAAAGAAGCCACTGTAAAAAATTTCAAGAAAGGATTTTCTCCCCCCCACATCCTATCCATTCTCTCTATCAAGCTACTTTTTTTGGTTTTTCGAGACAGGGTTTACCCTGTTTAACAGTCCTAGCTGTCCTGGAACTAGCTCTTGTAGACTAGGATGGCCTCTAACTCACAGGAATTCACCTGCCTCTGCCTCCCGAGTGCTGGGATTAAAGGCGTGCACCACCACGACCTGGCAAAGCTACTTTTTCATTACTAGTGAAAAGCGATATGATGTGTTTCCTTCAGTCTCATGGGCATCTTATCTTAACTTTCTTTGTTGTTGTATTTATGCCATCTCCCTGAAAGTCCTCTAGATCAGACTTCTATATGAACATAAATTAGTTTAAGATTAGATCATTGTGAATGACAGAAGAGTGTCACTCAGTAATTAAAGGGAAAAGTTACACATATTTCAACCGTTATTGCAAAAAGGAATAAACACCTGTGAGGACTCAGCAGAGGGAGTGTAGATCTCTACACCACTGCAGTCATTGCTCTACTGTAGCACAGGAAACAGCTGGGATTTAAATCAACAGGGATGCTTTCCAGATAAAATGAACAGAGCTCTTATGTGGGAAAGGCAATGTTCCTGCCAGTCAGAAGGTAAGTTCCCTGCTATCTCAGTATCTCCACACCAAGCAGGAACATAATGCATTCTTCTGGAAAACTTACTTAGAATGTCCCAGTCAATTGCAGTGGTGAAAATAACAAATACCTTTTCTTCTGCAAGGAGTTAAAGCAATGTTTTCTGGTTTGGGTTTTGAGTGTGTGTGTGTGTGTGTGTGTGTGTGTGTGTGCGTGTTGTTTTTTGTTATCATTTCAACCCATTTGATCTATTACCTTTTACTCTTTATCTTTCTGGATGAAATAGTGAAACACAGCCCCAGTTTTCTATACCAGGTTTTTCTGATTATCTGAACATTTCAGTGATTGAGAATGCCAGTACCAGCCAATCGTAGCATCTTGTCCATTATACTTAGGACCCAGGAATGCATAGAGAAGGAAGCTGCACTATTGTTTGTGGCAGGGAGGTCTCAACTGTTGTTAAGAAAATTAACAGCTTGCAGTGATTCTCAACCTCCTTAACACTGTGACCCATTAATAAAATTCCTCATGTTGTGGTGACTCCCAACCATTTTATTTATTTATTTATTGTTACTTCTATAACTATCATTTTTCTACTGTTATTAACTGTAATGTAAACATCTGATATGCAGGATCTCTGGTATGTGAATGACTCCATGTGGATTGAGTCCCACAGGTCAAGAACTGCTGGCTTAGAGGCCATTGAAAGTATACTCTCTCCATTGCCTGCTTTGGACCCTACCTCACAAGTGTCTTGCTTTGGATTTAAAATACATATTAAAAGATGGAGGTTATCAGGGCTTGTTGAGTACCACTGAGGGAAAGCTTCTTTGTCCTGGTCAAAAGGATAGAATTTAAGTTTTGGCTCTTTTTTTTTATTTCAGACACTTTTTTATTGTTATTAAAAAATTTTCCAACTCCTC
>LOJH01042672.1:1787-14145 GCA_001685095.1 Ellobius talpinus
GGGGGTGTCCTGTCTCTTTCACCATTAGAAACTGCCATTTGCCAAGTCTGTCTCCCCTCTATCCAGAGGCAGGCCTGTGTTCCCTCAGGAACAGATATCGCTTGTCCCCTTTCCTTATTTCTCTCCCCTTCTCCCTTGTCCTCTATCTCCTGTGTCTCTTATTCCCTGTGCTCTGTCCCTCTGGAGCAAATGAATCTCTCTTGTGCTGAGAACTTGGCCTTGGGGGTCCCGCCCCTACTTTTTCTTTCTCCTACACCCTTACAAAGTTACACTCAGGGATTCTGATGAAAGTCTCAGCTCCATCTCATGTTTGCCTTGTATTATTATTTTTTAATTTTATTTTCTTATTTTTAATGTATCCCTATCACAGTTTCCCCTTCCTCCACTCCTCCCAGTTCCCCTCCCCCAGATGTGGGGGAGACTTTAAAGAGGATGACGTGTCAAATACTTTCAGGTTTTTGTCTCCATTTCATCGCAATATAAATCTGGAAGTCAGAATCTAGAGAGTAAGTCAGGGATACATTTACATTTGCAAGTCCCACAGATGGCAGGGGTGGTGCTAGCGTGAGGTGTAAAAAGTCCCGCGGAGGATTCTTATTTAGTGGGTTGAATAGATGCTGTATTAGGACCCACTCTGGACATGAAACTTTAAACTGGGCCACTTAAGAGGCATCAGGCTTGGCAAGATGGAAAGTTTCAATACTGGACACAAAAAAGACAGCTCATGCTGGGAAGGGTATTTCTGTCCACACAGACAGTGTCGGGCACTGTCCTGTGACAGCAGCTTGCAGCATGGCCCTGCCCAGTCTTGTTCCATCTTTTCTTGGTACCATCCACTGTCAGATACTCACGCTAGCTCCAGCCACATGGTGCCAACCCAGAGCCCAGAGGACCGAGCAGATCCCTTCTTCAGTGTTCTGATCAAGTTGTCTTTCATTCCAACAGAGGCAGCCCCAGGTCAACCAGTTCTTGCCACAAGAGGAGTGGGAGAAAAGATGGAGGAGGGGCAGGCAGCAGAGACTTGACTCCCACTAGAAATGATGGAGCTTCCTGCAAAAGTGTCGGCCAGCAGTCTGGCCTTTCGCTAGACAGCTATGAGCTGTCGGGCTGTCTTCCCCTCCCCCACTCCATCCCTGGGCAAAGGGTGCTGAGGTGTCAGAGTTGGCCAAGTATGACCCTGGGACACTCAGCACCCATCAGTGGTTGTATGAGGACAAGTCCCACCTCCTGGGAATTCATGACTTTTCCTGAAACCTATTGTTTTGCTTCCTGTAAATCTGTTATTATCTCAAAATAAAGTCTTTTAATTTCTGCTCATAAACTTTGTTGTGTTTTTTTCTCTCAAATCCTCATAGTTAAGAAGGTGACTATATATGCTGAGAAGTGGAGAGAGAACTCAAATCAGTGTGGACTTAGCTGATTCACTCTTGGAATTGTTCTTTGACTCTCTGTCTCTCTCTGTCACTGTACTTGAGACAAAAGCCATTCCCAGCCTTTCAGATCCATCTTCCCAACACTGAAGCTCTATCTTCACTCAGTGGTCCAATAGCAATAATCTCAGTTGGATCCTGTTTTATATTCCTTCCAGTATCATCTCATACCCATAACATCCATTCCCACACATATTTCCCAGACTTCTGCTTGAAGAAATGAGCAAACTCATTAAGCTCTTCAGTGTGGAGCGCACCTCCTCATGGCCTACACTTTCTATCTCTCTTCTAGGAGAGGCCTTAGCCTGGTTATAGGTCTAGAGACAAGCAACTATTGGTGGGCCATGAGGGGCATCAAGATTGTCTTGACTGACATTTCCTTCAGAGAAAGTCACTGCTGGCTTAGCAGACAATAAAGGCAGAAAAGGCAACATTTCAGGGCATGGGGTACATCTTCTACAAGGGGTAGAGAGACTTCTTCAGGTGACATAAACCCTTGAGCACCTGAGGGTTCAATATTCTCAGCTTCAGTGGGGTCCTCCCACACAACCCCATTCCAAGTTACAGGACCCTGTTCTTTGCCAACTAATGGCCTCAGTTTAACCAGAGACCTCCCAGGCTTGGACTTGAATTTTTGCTGTAATTCAGCCAGTCTTATAATGAGGGTTTTGGATTTATCTTTCACATTTTGAGCTCTGTGGCTGCTAGAGAGAAGATTCTCTTTTAGGGCACACTTAGAAACCTTTAGACTGTTTATTTGCATCTGGAGTCGGTTAATTTTATCACTGAATTCATTGTCCTTCACTGTATTCTGAGATGCTAGAAGTTGGTTAATTTTTTTTAATCACAGAGTGCATTATTTTTCTTTCCCAGTTTATCCAGAGATGCTAGAAGTAACCAACCAGCAGCGTCATTTTCCCATTTTTTCCACAAACTGTTTTATATACAGAGTTACTAAATCCATTGCCTCTCACATTTGGTGAATCAGGATAATCAAATGTATTTGTCATAGTTTGCAAAATAGTTCACATCATAGGTTTTCAATACTTTCAAAGCTTCTAAGAGAGAGGCTTCAGTAACAGTAGGCATCGGCAAGTTGGAATGCCTATTCCTGATACTTCAAAAATTCATCATTAGAATTCTGAAGCTGTAGAACCACTTCTCAGTCAGGGATCTCTACAGCAGTGGTTCTCAACCTGTGGGTCATGACCTCTTGGGGGTGGGGTCTATCAATCTTTTCACAGGGGTCACTTTAGATAATTGGAAATATCATATTTTTACATTATGATTTATACTAGTAGAATTATGAAGTATAAACAAACATAGTTTTATGGTTAGTGGTCACCACAACATGAAAAACTGGATTAAAGGGTCACAGCATTAGGAAGGTTGAGAACCGCTGCTCTAGAGGAACAGAACTGATAGAATATATGCATACACACATTTTGTATATGTATATTATGTATACATATACACATGCATACACACATACACACATATATTCATTAACAGAAGGCCCAGAATCCAGTAGTTATAAATAACTAGTTTAGTCCATGAGGCTGGATGTTGCAGGTGGTCTTTATTGTATGCCAGAATCCTGAAGAAGTTGGCTTTAATGCCAATGAAGGAATGGACTTGCCAGTAAGAGCAGGACCAAGCAGGCAAAGAGAACAAGTTTCCTTTTTCCATGTCCTTAATATATGCTGCCACTGTAAGGATGACCCAGATTAAAGGTGTATTGTCCCACCTCAAAAGATCCAGATTAACAGTGGGTCTTTCTAGTTCACGTGATTTAATGAGGAAAAAGCTCTTTACAGGTGCATCTAGCCACCAGGTTAATTCCAGATATAGTCCAGTTGACAACCAAGAACAACCATCATATTCCTCAAATTCAACTTTCCCCAGGTATTCTTAGATCAAGAGCTGAGGAGAGCTCTTGAGTTCCTGCAGCTTTGTACAAATGCAGCCTGAAATTCAGTGCTAATCTTCAGGTGAAAGCCTTCTCTCATCAGCTTGGCTGGGAGAGGAAGAAATGGGAACACTAAGCCCAAGACACAGCAGAATCAGTCCCTTCCATCAGTGAATTCCAGTCTTTTGTTCCCACTTGCATGGGCTCTGCCATGAGAGTGGGAATTCAAAGACAAGCTTGGGCACTTATTAACTCTGTAGAGAGGAGGCTCCAGGAGAGTCCTAGTTGGCTATGGCAATACCTCAAGTAGCTTGTGGCCCTAAGTTTTAGGACTTCAGTCAAAGTTCTGAGACAAATGGGACTGTCCTGTTCTACAAATACCTGTTCACACCAGTGGCAGCGCTTGGAGCATCATGCTACAATCTTATCCTTAGTAAGAACTTAGTTCCACCTATTGCGTGCTTACAAGTCCCAAGAGCTTGTTGTACTATACTTACCACTGACATTCTTATGAGATGGGAATTTGATCCTGGTCTCACTGAGAAAACCAGAATCCCAGTGGCAGATCTGGAATATGAATCCACTTATGATTCCAACACTCAATCTATGTACAGAGTATTATAGTCACTGTCTTGTGTACTGCTCCCTCCCCACTATGAAGTACAGAATTGTGGTGTGGCATAATTTTTACATGGGCTTGACATATCTTTAGGTCCACCAAACATTGTGGAGTCAATAAATAATGTGCACACTATTTTCCCTATATATCAGCACACAATAAACTCTTCCATGTGCCTGTGTGAGGAATTGCTCTAGGTGCTAGGGATGCATACCTTAGTGTACAAAATAAGTACAAAATAAACTGAAATCTGTGCCTTCATGGAAATTCAGATTTATTAAAGTCAAGGTCCCACCCCTAGATGAAGAGCTACAATGGTTGCCCAATGGCTGCTAAGAAAGGAAGCTTTATTTTCTTCAGGGATATGCTCCTGCGTGGTTATCCTATCCTAAGTGGTCAGCCTTGAACATACGTGCATATCAGCAATGCTAAATGGACTCAGTAGGTCCATGTAATACATACACTTAGTTATGTAGCAATAGTAATTAAAGAGGTCATGAATTTGGGAGGGGTAATACTGGGGGAATTGCAGGGTTGGGGGAGGGCCAGAGTGATGTAGATGCAGTGCTCATACATGATGTCCTCAAAAAATCAGCGATTTTTATACAATTTATGCATATATACCTATATACAAAAACGTATATTTTAAAATATACATTGTTAACTAAATGAAGTAAAAATTTAAATTATTAAGTAAAGTCTCAGTGAAAAATTTGTTCTTTAAAATTAGTCTTCATACTGAACTTATTTGGAAAGCAATGATAATATCTAACTTTATCACAAGGACAGGATCTACAAGACAAGGAAGGAGCTTGTAGACGTGCTCAGCCAGAGATTAGTGCAAATTACAACGACGTTTTTTGTGAACTAGAATAGCTTTATTGATGATAATGATAAGGAATTTTAGAAACGCGGTCTTACGTAAGAAACCTGACTAATCCTTGTGTTTTGGCTCCAGGTCTTATTAAGGCTTTTTGAAAGTGGAAGTAAATAGTTTTTTCCCAGTGGGGTAAAATTCACAATTTTATCTCGAATTGCAGTCCTCAGGATTTTAGAAAGAGGCATCTATACATTTAACACTAGGCGAAGGCAGTGAGTCGGTTTGTTGAACAAAGAGATTCCTGCTTCAGGAAAGTGTCAGCTAAGAAGCTTTAAGTCTTTAGTTTCCTTTCGTCCTCTCTTCCCCGGCCACTAGTGCGCGCGCACTCGGCCTCTATTACCAAGGGTAATTTTCGGATCCTTACAAGAAAGGCATGGGAGGTATTATCTCCTCTGTAACCGTCGAGGAAAACTGAGGTGTAGGTCCACAGCATTGTGGTGGTGCTTCCCTGTCACTGTGGTCGTTCTGTGCCCACACAAGAACATCCTACCGCTTCCCTTTCCGCATGCCGCCTACCCGAAAAATACATTTCCCACAATCCCACGCGCCGACCGGGCCTCGCATGGGGTGTCCTCAACGTTGCCGTTATGCTTACGGTTACCTAAATCCACATTACGAGAGAAACTGAACTATTATCTGCTTTTCCAACCGCATTCTTGTTTTTCTTTCCCTTCTGTGACTATCGGTGTCCTACGGGAGAGCAAATTTATTCAGGCTACTATTCTGGACACCTTTCTCGGAGAGCAAAGCGCCTTGCTAGCTAGGTTCCTGGGGCCTGGGAGTGTCATTGGGTGATGACCGCAGCCGTAGCTGCTGCAGCTGCCACCGCGATCATGGTCTCTGGCAGCAACGGCCTCGCAGCTGCCCGCCTGCTGTCGCGCACCTTCCTACGTGAGTCGTGCCGGGACTCTCTCCTCCAGCTTTCCGCAGCTCTCGGGCTCCACGTCCTGCCTCAGGCCGCAGCAGGGCTCTTCCAGGCGGGCCCTCGGGAGGGCCGAGGAAACCACAGGGCCAGACCCCATTGGCAGCTCTCGGGGGTGGAGGGGACTTTGTCCGATTGGGTGGTGGATCGGTCGAGGCCAGATTCTGGGTAGGGCGTCCTGCAGACCCGGGAACATATTCTAGCCTCTACGGTGACGCGTGGCGGGGTGGAGGTGGCGTCTATGCTGGCCCTTCCTTGGAGCCAAGGGTGAAGAAGAGGTCCGGGATGAACTCTGCTGGGAGAGTGAGCGCTAGGGTTGAAGAGGCTATCCCCTGTACCAAAGGGTCCTGCACTTGGAGTTAACTGGTCCGTTGTGTGGTAGGGCCAACGGAAAGGGGGTTTCAGCGACCAGAGTTTGCATGACCCTGTGGGTGCGTAGAAGCTGAGGGTTGGCAGGCACTTTCGCCACTAATATGTTTTTCATTAGTAATTGCTAGCTAGTCTCTATGAACACCACAGTTTCTGAGAACTAATCTACTCTTCAGTAATGCTGACTCTTAAATTATTGCTGCGTCCAAAGTCTCTGTGTTAAGTATGTCAGGACAACCTTGGAATCGTTCACGTCGTGTTTGTAGTCTCGCTAATCCAGTCATGCTTGTATAATAGTTCTTCTAAAAAACGATTTCTCACCGGGTGTGATGGTTCACGCTTGTAATCCCACTCTGGAGGCAGAGGCAGGTGCATCTTTGCGAGTTTGAGGCCAGCCTGGTCTACAGAGTGCCAAGACAGCCAGAACTGTTACACAGAGTAACCCTGTCTAGAAAACAAAACAGACAAAAACCAGTCATCCAAATGAAAAGACTTCTCAAGTAATGTTTCCAGTCACATGAAAATAGAAGCATTTTGCAATGAATCCGAGAGAGTGTGGTTTGTGAAATGCAGCCTTGTCCTGCCTGTTACTAACAGGAGAAATGATTACCAGTTAAAATTGTGATGAGAGATTGGTTGTCAGATACATCCAGATTTAAGAGATGTTAAAAACTGGTGAGTGATTTGGTTTCATTGTGCAGAATCAGTGAGTCAGTTGACAACCTGTGAATAGACACTCTGGCAACAAGTCTTTCCCCTCTATTCCTTGTTTACACTTTGTTTCTGTTTCTTCTTGCATCAGATAGTGAGATTTAGTTCCTTTCTCTAGTATCCTAAAAGTGTTCAAGGATAAGTGTGCACACAGTAGCTGTACTTCATTGCCAACTTGTTTGAGGACAAAGGCTTTGCCAAATAGGAAAGAGTTGAGTTTATTCAGGGTAAGTTTTCTGGAGCTCTTTCTTGAACAATTAAAAGGATACAGAATGTGTCCTAGATCGAAGAAAAGAAGGGATTAGTTGTACCAGTATAGTTGCTGTTGTCAGGAGGGTTTGAACACTAGTGTGTTGGGTATGGGGCTTATCCAACTGAATTGGAATCGTTTGTGGGTTAAGATGTGGAAGACCAGATGTACACTTTAGTCTGGTTGATGGGAACACCCAGCAGAGTGTGCTCACCTACTCACTGGTGTTCTCTCCTGAGGTCTTGCTGGTCCAAGGCTCTAAAACAGCCTAGCCTCCATCCAGAAGGTCTGCTGTCTTAATGGAAGCGTCTCTAGAAGAAGAATGTCTAGATAATCTGGTTCTTTAAGTTCATTTTTTAAACAAAACTTGGCAATTCTCACCCCAAAGGGCTTTCTTCTTAGACTCCCAAGACTGAAAGCCTAAAATCTACTTAGCTTTCTGTTGCTGGAGTCGTCTTGGATCTGAGTTATGTTATTAGAGCTCTGAGGGGTCTAAGACCTAAAATAGGGTGTTTTTGTATTAGTACTAAGGTTGCAAATGACTGTGTTTAATGGTTAAAAACTTGTGAGTTGGCAGACCTCAGATCCTCTCCAGCCATATTCCCAGGCCACTGCAGTGGCCACATTCCCTTACAAGCTGCTTCCTCCTCCTCCTCCTCCTCCTCCTCCTCCTCTTCTTCTTCTTCTTCTAGAAAGTCATAAATTACTTAGGTTAAAATAACTAGAGATGATAAGGAATCCCATCTCCCACCCTTAAATGTTAGCTGATGCCACTTTATGTGTTGAGATCCCAAGTTTTGCAATGTTGGTTTAAGTTAAAAAAGATAAAAAGGCAAACAGTCCTAGGTGCTACAGGGCCCTGTTGGAGGACAATTTAGAAATGCTCAGCTGCCCATCCCACACTTTTATGGCTTATGAAAGAAGGGTAAGAATCCTGTTGCTATAGGGAGGATGGATAAATGGGAAATGACAATCATTTCTGATGAGAATGGGTAAGATTTTATAAGCACCACTGAGGCTGAAATGAAGTTTTAAAAGAAACCTAAAGTGTGGTAGGATCTTTTAAAGTATCAGTTGGGAGTTTCTGTAGATCATATTTTCAGAATAGTTAGTAAGAGCAGGTAATATTTTGATCCTTAGAATTACAGTATTGGTGTCAGAAAGTAGACTTTACAATCTGGTTAGTTCTAATGTTTTGTTTGGCAAATGAGGAAACAAACTCTGAGAATTTCCCAGGTAGTGTCCAAGGAATCTCAGAATCCAGGTCTGCTGGCACTGTGCAGTGTGCCTTGGGAAGCTTGACCCTTCTTGTTAGAAGCAGGATTTTGGCACGCTCAGTGACCTGCTCACAGGAGCTACTTGCCTTTCTTATATCTTTGCCAAGTTACACAGGCTGTTTGTAGACTCAGAGAAGCATTTGGAAGTGTGTGGAATAAGAGATACTCAACAGTTGAAATTACTGTTTCTAGTCTCTGTTGCTGTTGTGTCGAAGAACTCAGCCTTTATTTCAGAAATAGAAGCCTGTATCCAAATGCCTTCCTTGATGTAGCTCTGAGAAAAGTAACTTGATTTTCCGGCCTCTTAGTTGCTTTACGGCAACACTGAAGTTTAAAATGATTTCTCCTAGATATAGGATAATAATTTGAGTTTGCCACTTGGCAGATATTTTGTCGTGTTAGACCCATTTATTGATTTTTACTTCATAACATTTATAAAATTGGAATGTCTTCTCATTGTTGATACATTATAAAACATTGAACACATCCTTCTGCTTACACTTAGTTCTTAAAACATGAGGAGTGTTTTAAATTTTATGAAACATGGTGCTATGATCAACTAAGACAGTAGTATCGAATGTATCATTAAGACAAGTGAATACAGAGGTTTGTCTTTAGGATTTGGGGTAAGTAGGTGCTAAGGTACTCCCATGTATTGTAGGGCTGTTGTGTAAGTTTTCTCTGCCGTTAAAATACCATCCTGCTGGAAAGCTCCTTAAGCAGGAAGGTAAACAACTCAAAATAGCTTCAGGAAGGCCCTAAAACTGACCAACTTCAGGAGGCTCCTTCCTGTCAGAGTAAACAATAAAAGCTGAGCCTCCCGTCAGTCAGAAGGAAGCCAGGCTACAAAGACTGTCAGACAAGCAAGGCCACAGAGACTCCCAGAGAGCAGGCTGGATTCTGGGAAAAAGCAGAAACCAGACAACCTGCCCGGAAGAGGTTCAGACCAACTGAGGCACCACGAAAGGACACTCTCCAGCCTGCTGAGCCGCCTGCTGCCTGTGCAGTGCGTTCCAGGTTCCCAGCTTTGTGAGCTGTTACCTGTGCTGCCACCAGGCTTTGGTGGTATAGCTGTCTTTGAGTCATTTCCATTCCTGTCAGTAACCCCTCACCCATATTCCTGAAAGTAACCCCAGTAAAACTCATTGGTTCACCCAGTTGCATTTTGTTGGTATTTCTATTTTAGTCTGTCTTGGGCTCCCTATCTGGGCTAAGTAGATGTGTGAGTTGTGTCTCCCTGGGAAAGTTTTGTCACATAAGGTCTCCTCATGTGGGGACCACTGTAACTTGTATTTTGCATATGTAATTCATGGTTAATGCTATGTTTAGGACACGCTTGAGTGTCCCCCAATAGTTCTCATGCCAGGTGTCTCCTGTGTGGTGAGATCTGGAAGGTGGTTAGGTCACTGCGATCACGGTGCCTAGAAGAGATTTCTGGTAGTCTGGGTTACTCCTGAGAGTGAGTTGCCATGCATGGCTGTCCCATGTGCTTGGCCGGCACCTTGGCATTGTGTTATTCCCTTGCTGCCCTTCTACCATGTTCTAGTTACCAGCGGCTGAACAGGTGAGGCCGCTCTGAAGTAGTGGTTCTCAGCTCTTCATAACTGTGATTTTTCTATTGTTATGAATTGTAGTGTAAATATTTGTTATGTAGGATATTTGATATGAGATCCCTGTTAAAAGGTGGTTTGACTCCCCCCCNGGGTTGTGATCAGAGCCACTGCTTAAAGTGTGAGCTGAACAAACTGGTTTTCGTTGTAATTAGTTACTTTGTTCAAAGTCACTTTGTTAAATCAGCCGCAGGTGGGCCAGTACAGTTAAAGTTTACCTCTGCTGAATTCATGAATTCAGACCTATCAGTAAAGAAAGAACAGGGACATAGTTTTCAGGGTTGAGTTGAAGAGTGTTTTCATAAGTAATCAGGTTATTGAGTAGGGATGCACTGGTCGCAAAAGGCCCTGTTTAGTCCCACCTGGCAGGTGCTCTTTGGCTATATATTGCAGCATTAATAGCCCCGGGCATTTTATAATACAGCCGCTACCTGTGGGAGATAGGACTGCAAACCCATCTCCTCCGTGGACAGCATCTTCCTCAGCGTCCAGTCCTTTTCCTTTGGCAACTTCCTTATTTCACTTTGTCCTTTTATGGTTTCATGCTTTTTGGCTGACATTTGGTTCTCTTACGGACCCAGGAGGCTTCTGTGGTTAGGACCTGAGTCTTGTCTTAAGTACTCAAGAACTTTAGCCCCTGGTGGATAGCTGCCACACTGGTTCTTACAGCAGTTTGCTCTGCTCACTCTGCAGCAGGGATACTAATGCTAGTAAGGTCATGATTAGTGATGCCACACATACTAGCCACTGTTCTACATGCGGTTTATAAACTTATTTACATCAGCCAATGAGGGACGTGATAATATCTGTATTTTTACAGATGTACAAATGTTCCTCTATGAAAAGATCCCCAATTTCTATGTGAATGCTTCACAGTCTGTGTCGCAAAGGTTTATTTGTGTAGAATGTGCGTGACGGCAGGCCAGTGAGATGGCTTACCACACAGGTCTAATGACCTGAGCACCATCTGTGGAACCCAGGTAAAGGAGTGAGGAGAGAACTGACTCTCCAGAGCTCTTCTCTGACCTCCCACACTGATGATAATGTCTGTCTGTCTGTCTCTCTGCCTTTTTAAAAGAATGTACATAGAGAGCATTTCTGGGTGGGTTTAATGGATTTTGAAGTGCGAACCTTATATTCTTTCTTTAGACTAATGGTTCTCAACCTTCCTAATGCTGCAACCCTTTAATACAGTTCCTCATGTTGTAGTGACCCTCGACAATAGAATATTTTTGTTGCTACTTCATAACTGGAATTTTGCTACTGTTATAAATTGTAATATAAATGTCTGTGTTTTCTAGTGGTCTTAGGCAACCCCTGTGACTTCCCCAAAAGGGTTGCGACCCACAGGTTGAGAACCACTATTTTAGGGGAAGTTTTACCTTTGTGCCTATGTAGGGTTTCAGGAAAGTACCAGGCACTTTGATGCCTCATATACAGCTGTCATTCCATGGTAATAGCACACCCTCCCTGTACACAGCTGTTAGCCCATTTACAGGCGAGAACACTAAGGCTAAGGAGATGAAAAGCACTGCCCTGGTTTGCACTGCAGGAGACCATAGAGCATGAACACTAGCCCAAGCCTGTCTGGTTCCTAGAAGTGATCTCAGCTGCCCCTGGGAACAGTACCAATTTTACCACCCAGGTTGTGGAGATGAGCCTCTGGAGATGGCCCAGGTTGTGGCTCTGATAGTTCTCACCGTTGGCATAATCATGGCCACCTTCAGGCTTTCCTGCTTGCCTGCTGTTTAATTTAGTGTGTTTGTTTTCTCTATTAGTAAAGTTCAGAATCTCATTGTAAGTTCCTCTATGACTGTCATCAGTGGTATTTCTTGTTTATGGCATTTATGGGTAAATCTGTGAACTAAGTGCTGCAGCCAGCGCAGCCTGGATAGCCAAGATTGAGACACGGAGGCTTCTTTTCAGGTGGAAGAACAGCAACCTTTATTATGTTTACAAACATCCTTGTTAATTACAGACCACAAGGAAGTTGCGCTGTCAGTCAGGTTGAGTGAGGGCAGCTGGATCACAACAACTCCCCCCCCCGTTTTATTTTATAATACCTTGCCTGTCATGGGGAATAGCCCTCTAATATTCCCTGTCTTAGGTAGCATCCTGCCCCCAAAGTATTGCCCGTCCGTGGCTCCCAGACACATAGCCCTAAACCAAGTATCCCCAGGACTGACAGTGCCAATGAACCAGACCAGCGCTGCAACCATCTTGCATGCACTAACTGGGTGGTAAAATTAACAAAAGCAGTATTTCAAACCTCTTTCATATGACGGTTGAGTTGCATAACAGTAGCAGAAGCGTGCAATACAGTGTCGTGAGTAACACACATAACATGATTAACTGTTGAAAAGTCCAAAGATAGTCCACTT
>LOJH01042673.1:435-14145 GCA_001685095.1 Ellobius talpinus
GAAATACCTCTGTGTATGGTGGCAGGAATCTGCCATGCTCTCCTGCCTGTGCAAAACTAGTAGACCTGATTCTGCTGCCTGCCCAGGCTGAGAGTGCTGAGTCATGGCCATGGTCTCAGCTATATTCCCCTTGAACCTGAGTGGGCACACAAACACCCGAGCCTACAAATGCCATTCAAATGCTCCATAGCTAGAGTTCATGCTGACAGCCTGGCCCAGGAGGCCACATTTTAAAACTGCATACCTTTTTTTCTGCTATGGCTAAATCAGAAAAAAATCTCTTAACAAAGCAGCAGCAAGCTGCCAACTAAAAAAAATGTAGCTAAACTTTCTTTTTTGTATATAGAATTCCTTTTTAAGCCCTTTCAGGTTTTATATGGATTTAGTCTACCATGTTGGTGTGCCAATCTGTAGAAGGAAGCTGCTTTTGTGTCCTGGCTACCCAGAACCAAAATAACCACACAGAACCTGTATTAATTAAATCACTGCTTGGCCCATTAGCTTTAACTTCTTATTGACTAACTTTTACATATGAATTTAACCCTTTTCTATTAATCTGTGTATTGCCATGTGGCAATGGCTTACCAGCTAAAGTTCCAGCATATCTGACTCTTATGGTTGTTCCATAGCATCTCTCTGACTCTGCCTTCTTCCTTCCAGTACTCTGTTTAGTTTTCCCTGACTAGGTCTGTTCCCCTATAGCTCTGCTATAGGCACAAAACAATTCCTTTATTCATTAATCAATAAAGGCAGCACATAGACTGTAGGACATCACACACCACAGCATGAATATTGCTAGCATAACTCATGTTTGATTTGAGATTACTATGGAAGTAGTGGAAATGCTTTCTTTTTGAAATTGAATTAAACACACGAACTATCATAGCTAGCTGTTACCCTAAGCCAAAGGAATTCCCAGAGTAAAGCTGGGCTTATTTTATGACCACAGCCAGCCACAATGAGGGATTTTTGATTACCAAAGAGTCTTAAGGCCTTTTAAAATAAATCCAGAAGGATAAAATAAAATTTGCATATTTCTAGGCTGTTTCATTTTCTTTTCTCCTTTTCCCTTTCTTTCTTATTGTGATAATAAACATTTTGCTTTATTATTGAAGATTTTATTTATGAGTATGATATTTATGTCATTTGCATCTCAGTGCTGGGAAAAATACAACCTGATGGGTCTAATTTGCATGCTTGTATGTGTATTTGTTTAGTTTTGACCAATTAGGATGGGATAAACCTTCAGGATCCTTGTCCCTAGAAATCCTCCCATCCTCTCTCTCTGAGCAGTCATCGATTGTCTGCAGCTCCCATAGAAATGGTTTCAATGTCACCAGTGTGGTCTCTGTGTTCTCATGATTGTGCTGACTCAGTTCATGATTGCTGGCATTATGGGCTTACGGGTATTTATCCGCATTCCCTGCTTCCGAAGTTCCATTAATGCAATGCTGATTTTCCCAAGGAAAACCATCTACAGACGGGAAATCACTCAGTAGGATTCAAACAAATAATAAAATTTTTACATTTTGGGTTAAAACATTAATTATTTCACAGGTGGTCACCAGTACCAAAAATAATAACATGGAGCATTGTGGTATGGTGGGATACACTAGTATCTCACAGTGAGCACTGTTAGGATAATCTGAATTTTTTATTTGTTTATCATGGAGAGGAGTGTTTGCTTTTATGTAACTAAGACAATTAATATTCAAATGTCATTAGGATTACCAAGCTTCTTATTGGAAAATTCATGGCTTTACTATTTTTTACTATTGTTAGTGTAAGAAAGCTCAATGACACTCAAGAAGATGAAATATATAATTAAATATTTGGCATGGGATAATATAATTTTAAAGCAATAAAATAGTTAGATATGATAATAGATTCATTCTTTATGATCACCAAGTAGATAATTTTTTTTATTCCCAAAGGTACTTATTCCTAGGACTACCCTATTTCTTATTTAGATATCCTTTGTTCTTAACTGCACTACCATAATGCATCCTGAGAGTCCTCGAGACTTTTTCATCATATTTTTCTTATTACTGGCTCAACAATGTGAGATTCCTATAACAGGAACTGTCTTGTAGACTTTTCTCTCTTATGGAAGATGTCATAGAAATCTAGTGGCATGGGAAAGAGGATAGCAGGATGGACGATTAGGATTGCCATGCCCAGGGGTGCTTAGATACTGGGAGTTATGAATCTATTTATGAACATGAGGATATAAACAGCCACCTTTTTTCTACTTCTATATACATTTGTTTATACTTTTTACACATGGATTACCCTTCTTCTGTCAATACAATCCTGTTAAGTTAAACAATCAAAACCAGCTTTATTTTTTTATTATTTAAAGGATTCTAACTGATAAGATAGTCATTATTACATTTTAGTCCTTTGAAAGATTAAAGAATATTACCTAAACTCACACGGTAATAGTGTTCCATATAACATTGAAAAACAAAAATTATATTTAAACTAGTGATACCATAGTTTGACATTTAAAATAGGCTATGTTAAAATAAATCATGTAAGACATCTTATGTATAGAAAACTACTTTTAACTCAGAATCCTGTAAGATATCACCATGATTATTTTTGTATTATACAGAGATAGTTTTTTTTATAAGATTTTAATCTGTATAAATGATTGCTCAGAAACACTATATTGAAAATCCTCAAAGAAAATTCCATTTATTTGTGATCTCTTTGTTGGAGCCTGGTAATACTATTGGCTATTTGTCTGAAGTTAAGCTTTATTAGACATTTTAATGGTTCTCCACTGAACTTATTTATCTGTATCAGATGGCTGTCCCTGGGACAATCAGTGGCTTTCTATTTACCATGAAATCAAAGTCTTATTAATTTGCTTAGGAACCAATATTGAATTTTATTTTTTAAAAGTTGATAATATTTCAAAAGTCATTTGATCTCATTTTGAAATATGAGCTTCAATAAATGAGTTCCTCTGCAGAACAAGTGGGAGAAAAAAACAGAAAAATAATTGTTTAATAATTCCTGGTTTAAAATTACTAGTCTCATTTAGGGACAATTGCTCTTGATCCTCTGTGATCTAATTGTAGGCTTCTCTCCAGGCAGGGTAACTCCCTAGCACAAAGGAGAGTTAGTCCTACAAGGAGAATAAGGATTCCAAGTTATCAGCAGGTTATCTTTCCTTCACAATCCCAGCATGCCTCAGGCTACGGAATTTTGATGATACAGCATGGGTCAGTTATGTAAATACTTTAGAAATTTCATTAACTATTGTGAGCAAATATCCTTCCTGACTTCCTTGTCCTTCACTTTTTCATAACACAGTGTCTGGTTGCTCTTGTGAGTAGCCCAATTTACAGACGACTGTGGCTCTGTGAGCTTCCTGGGAAAGAGCCTTTATCTCAGTAGTTTTAAGGTTTAATTGCTGCCAGCTGTGTTAGCTGGCCAGAAGAGACAAGGTCAGAAGGACACTTGAAGAGAATGCAGGGTAAAATAAACACCAGGTGCCTGAAGAGGTCCTTTGCTTTTCATTTCCCTTACACATGTGCTTGAAGAAGCTACATGGCATTTCTAAGTCAATTCTTTTCCTCCTCTTCCACATGGGGAAAACAAATAGGTGAATGGATAAAGGAAATCAAAGTCAGCCAGGAGGAATAGTAATCCTGAACGGAAGTAAGTTATTGCTTATTTAGAACTAGCCTTGTCTAATTTTGGAAAGCTCTTCAGTTGACTTTGCTGCTCTAGATGAAGAACAACTGGTTGATGAAAAGGCCAAGATAATATTGCATGTAATGTCAACTGGAGTGTCAGTTGTGAATTCCCATAGGAGATAATTCTAAAAGTTAATAAGTTACTGAATCCCTCTGAGCCTCCATTCTATTATATAGGAAATAGATAACAACATTCATGGAGGATTTTTTTTTGGCACAGAGCAACTGAAACATGTTTAAAGCACCGAAAATTGCATTTGGTTCAGAGACCTGCTTACAAACATGGTTCCCACACAGTCTCACTTATTAATTAAAAAAAAGAAGTAGAAATTTACTATAAACATATCTACCCTATCAAAATCAACCCTTTAAGATTCCTAAACTTTTAAAGCATTTTATTTAGGACTTGATGTCTTAATATATAATTTTTAAAATATGCTTTAGTCTCTTAAGAAATTAAAATGTATGTAGTCTTATTCTTTTGGGGAATAAAAAAGGAAACCAGATGGAGAAGAGCCATGGACAAGAGAAGCTAACAAAAATGACAAGCATAAGACTAGCCTTCTCGATTGAGGAAAAAGGAAAAAGTAATGTTTATACACCCGTGGATCAATAAGATATAAAGTCCTTTTTTATTTTATGTGAACAATTTTACAGCAGATGTATAAGAAGGGAGTGTGGAAACTCCATTTTTCTTTTATACTAAAGTTAGAGTCAGAAATTATGATGTGAGTTGTTCTCTCCAAGATAGTCTGTACATTTTCACAGACATTGTACCCCGAAGACCCACACTAAGTGAAAACAAGACCATAAGCACCGAAGGAATCACAAAAATAAGATGCAAATTTGTAACAGACATCTAAGAGTTGACGTACAGGGATGAACATGTGCTAGTGGTCATGTTGCCAGACAGAATCTGAGAAATGAGTTCTATCAAAATGAATGATGAAAAAAGTGATGTTTCAGAGATACCAGTGTTCGCAGTGAAAATTTAATGAAGGAAATCTGCTATCACTTTGCTCATTCTATGATGTAGTAAGGACATATTCATCCATATTCTAGTTTACCCATTTCCTGAGCAACAATATCAAGAGAATCCTAACCCGTACTTAGGGATGTTAATGCATAAAAAGATAGTAGGGTTTAAAACTGCTTTCCTCCTTTTAAATATTTCTTTATTATCTCTAGTTTTGTTTTTTTTTCCTCTGTAACCATCACTATACTATTAGGAACTAGCCTCCTGAGAAAAAAACAAATAAGAGAATATTTTGTGAACAGATTTTAGCTAAGCTCATGGGATCATATTGTACAAAGAATTTAGCACTTTAGTTTCTAGTATTAATGAATTTATATAGCTAACATCTTTATAACTTGGAACAGAAGTTTATTACAGGATATTGAGACCCAGAGAATTTGCATTACTTTTTCAAGATAACCCACACATAATACATCACTGTGTGAAAATGAATCTTTTTTGATTTTCAAGTCTCTGTACTACAACTGATTTTTTCTCGATGACCTCAGAAATCTTGTTCTCTTAATATCCAACTTTAAAGGTATAACTTTCTTTGCAGATTTTATACTTCAAAATTAATTTTAATACCACCCTATTTACATATCTACATGTGTCATAAGCCACTTTTTCAGGGTGAGTTCTGATGGACTCCGAGCCACGCAGGTTTGTACATTCCATGGTAAGAGCATGGGGATTAGAATTACTAGGCAAAAGGAGCATAGATATAGGAGAAACATGAAACAGAAACATAGGATAGTATCGGGAGGGATATCCAGTGAGTACTGAAAGTTTGCCTGTGTTTAATTTTTGTTTGCTTATATACCACGACCCCAAAAGGTAGGGGTAAGATAAAAACTGCATTAACATGATACAAGGAATGAACAGATCAGTTGAAAGATTACGGGTTACATTCATAGTTAAACATTCTGTTGCCAGAAGAAAACAAGTAAGGCTCTTACCCTAGACCAAAACATTCTGTAGCAAACCACTGCCTGGGTGTAATTCATAGTTATCTCCTTAAGGGCATAGGAACCCAGTTCAATCCTTGAACTTTTGTTTTAGATAGAAAAACCTGGTCTGGGTGTTAGTGACACCTGTTAGCAATAACATTGAGAGAGCAAAACTCTCTGATCTGTTATTTGAACTGTTGAAGGAACAGAGGTAAGTTCCAACTCTCTGATCTTTAGTCAAGATAAAATGGACCCATACCTAAGAGCCCTTCATACGTGTTTGCCATTTCCTCCAGAAACTTCATTCATTTCTCTCAAGATATAAAATAGGATATAATATATTTATATCATAGTGTCACATATGGGACAATGAAAATACAAGTTGATAAACAAATGGCAAAGGAAGATAGCATAGGCCTATCTTTTGACACTGTAATTTAAGAGTTTCATTTAGCACTTCTTTTAACTTTCAACATCTAATATGTTTTGATAAATGAGAAATACACACAGTTTATATGATAAAATTGTCATACTTTTTTAAATGGTATCTGAGGCTTGGATACCATTTAAAAGTATCTAAGTGAAAGTGAAAAGTGAAAGGAGTGACTGAGATTCCTAAAAGTGATTATTCTCTGCACTTTGACAAGTTGTGGGGAGGTCTAAAGAACCAGACCCATCTGTTGACGTAGCCGTGTAAAGGTAGAGAGAATTGTGGATAATATATCAATTTAAGAAAACTATAATAACATGTTCAGAAAAAAGAAAGTAGGGGAAGAGTTGGGAGAGAATGGGACAGTTGAAGTGAGATGGGTCAGAAGATAAATAAAATATTATATATGCATGTATGGAATTTTCAAAGAATTGATATTAGTGTTAAATTCTAAAAAATGGAAGCTAATAGTTACAATAATATACCAAAAATATATAATGAATGACCCTGTAAAGTTAAAACAGAAACATCTAAACACAATATTCAAATTCATAATCTTTGATAACTCCCTTATAATGGAAGACTTGGGCACCTAACTCTATGACATAGTTTTCTGAATGTTCACTTTATAATTAAGCCTTGTTGGACTCCATGGAGAGATAGAAGACTGCAGGAAAGGGAAGGCAGTTTCGGGCTTCCTCTGGTACCAGGAAATGAGGTATTGCTCCGCAAAAGTTAAGTACTCATCTAGAAGATATTGGAGAATCTTTCTCTTCTTGAAAGTATGAAGTGATAAGAAACTGGACTTATCTTCCTACCAGAGACAACAGCAGGCTTGAGAGAATAAACAGTAGTAGTGTAAAAATACTGGCTATCACGAACAGTTGATAGGAAGGGGAAAGGTTGACTGGATAATATGAGGATTTGGAATTGCATCTGTTATCCGTGTCATTTATAAGCATTTCATAACTCCATGTCTCTAGTGCACTCTTCTGAATTCCATGGTGTGCAGATAACCTCACATTAACCTGCGGATATATGGTCAGATAAATCGTTTCCAATTCTGTTGTGAGTGTCCACCCTATACACATGGCCTTGCTCTTCAGTGTAGTTAGTGGGTCAAAGCACTCGGAACTACTTACTCCTTTGATTGCCCTGATGAGTTTCTGGCTAGTCCTTTTTGCTGTCTGGATTTCAATGATCGTTTACCTTCAGGATTGGCCTTTTCTGTTCATTTTCCACCTCCATGTTCCTAATTTCCAATGACGAGACACATGATATTTTTACTACCCTTAAAAGAACATATCTCTTGATTTTCTTGGCACCTTATTGCTAAGATAGAGTTGGTGGGAAGAACAGAGGCACACTGAATATCAGCCAAAGGCATTTGCAAAGCTCACTATTCCTTCCTAGGGTTTATCCACTTATTTTTTAGTAAATTCCCCTCAGTTTCCTTTCTTCCACTTATTTATTTACTTTTTAAAAATTTACTCATGTTTAGTCATGAGGAAATTATCTTTGTCAGTCACTAGTGTCTACCTACAGTTTTCTTGGCTGAAATTCACACAGAATTACATGTCTGTTATGATTAGTCAACACTGGTAATAAAATAATGAAGGGGAAATCACAGAACTACTCCACTAAAAACTCAACCATCAAATTCTTTATTAAAAGGTTTTATTTATGTCTACAGCTGGAAGGCTATCACATAAATCTGTAGGCTGCTTGTTTGTCTCCATCCATCTCAGTTTGACTCCAAACAATGTGTGTGGGCATAAGCCATCCCATTTTTCTGTCTAGATCACAATTATCTTTTATATAAAGCCAGGTTTTGAGCTTAGAGTTTTTAAAAGGCTTCTTTCATCAATGAAATTCTGTACTCCCATGAGAAAACAGGTAGGTTGTCCATTTTTATAGCAAATATCTATCAGGTATTCAATAGCATAATTTGTGTGGGAATTTTCCCTAGCCTAGAAAGGCAAAGAATGGGAGGTAAATTTCTATTTCTGTATTCAAGTGCTAATCTTGTAATCAGTGTCTGATTTGAGACATATGCTGGTTTTACATATCTGATCTGATATCTGAACTGTTGAAAGGAATACTTGCTGGAAATCTTTCCATTGGAGACATTAGAAAGAATGAGTGGTAGGAATATACCAAGAGCATGGGAGGGGATCTGTAGGGGACAAACTCATGTTTCTTATAGATGTTTGCTTTTAACGAATCTCCATACTGGATGTTAATAAGGTTTGAACATGGTTAAGTTAAATTATTTCCCTTCAAAATAATATTATTTCCTTAATTAAGGCTACTAAATATAAAATCATATGATGGTAAATAGGTCCAATGTTCCATGTATTTTAAGAAGCTTAAAAAATTCAAATTGAACGATTTATTATAAAGAAAATTAGTCTCAGTTATTCATTTTAAACAACTGCAAACAATTATATTAGGTATATACATTAACACACATATCAGTGAATTCATAATTTTTTTTATTTTGATAGTCAATCATGAAAAAAGTTAGAAAATAGAAAAATCAATCTCCAAAAGTAGCAGTAGTAAAGAATAAATGACAGGAATAAAAGCAGTATTCCAAAAATCTCTAAATACAAATTTAAAAAAAAATGTAATCATGCGCTCATGTTCATGTACAACAAAGCATAGAATACAAGTAGAATAAATACAAAGCAATGAATGGAAGGGATTTATTACCCAGTATGACATGGCAGGAACTAGTATGTAGCTATTCATTGGTTTCCTAACACATGTTTATAATTTTATAATTTGCTACATATCACTGACAAGAAGAAAATTATGTCAGTTCAAAATTCATATTTTATAGTTAAAATAGACAAAGAGAATCTGAAGAAGAAATGTGGGAAGAAATGGTAAGCCAAGCTCACAGAAAGTATTTTTCTTCCAAAAAATAAATCAGTCTGGCCTATTAAGTATTTAGGGAAGTAGTATTTTTCCTATTTTGAAATTTAAACTTTTAAAAGCTCTACAAATGTTGGACATATCTTCTTTAATGTTTTCCACACATGGTAAGTGTTCTGGCTTTGCTGTGAGCTATTTCTCTGCTGTTGCTTGAACTGTTTTCTTCTACTTTCTCTGAAAATGTTTTACTACTGAACTGAATTCAGTCACTTATGACTTTGCCGTCAATCCTGGCCCCATCTTCCTTCTCATTTTGCAACCCCTGTTTTAGTTTGGACAATGGTCCACAGTTTTGCAAATGCTAAATAATGTCAGCTGAGCATGTAAGAGTGGATTCTTCTCTCAGATTTCACCTTGCTATCAAATATTAATAAAGCAGAGACTCTAAGATGGAGAATATTGGCACTACATTAGAGTTAGTATCTCTCTGGGGATTGGTAATCACTTCAAAATTGATAATAATTACAAATCACTAAAGATGTTACTCTTAAACAAGTTGATTATGAACAACAGGAAGTCAATGGTAACTTCCTCATGAATGATTTGGCTTGCCTCCCAGTGAAGAGTCAGAGAAGTGTGGGAAGGTCTTTCCTCCCTCTCCTTGCCTGATTAAAAGGGTAGCTCTGTGGACTTCCTAGGCATTCAGAGAGAGGAAAGTCTCAAAATTGAGAAATAACTTAAACTGAATTCAGGTAAGAGATGTGAAGAGGCACATGTCCTCCTTTTGGGAAAAATAAAACAAAGAAGCATTTCTTATAAAAACAAACATGTCTTTATAGCTTTTTAGCACATAAATTGCTAACATTAAGCTTTCAATAGTATCTCATTAATTCTGATGCATGCAATTACAATTTTGTGGTTCAATATATGCTAGAAGGACAAAATGAAGAAAATGCTTAAAATAGAGGAGGGGACAAGAGGTGGGGTCAGAAAAAAAGAACAAACTGCATAGCCAGTTAAAAACTCATCACTTTGGGAAAAGGGACTAGTTTTTTCTCTCTTTTTATTGGTTGTATTGATGTACAGGCATGGGAATTTATGGTTCTGTGAAAAATTTTTTAAATCAAATCTTAACAAATACTATTCAGAAGATTTACACCCAGAGATAAATTATATCTGATCTCCTAAAATACATAAAATATATTATTTCACATACAAAAGCAGTCAAAGTTTCTGATTAAAAGTAAGTTGTGCAATTGTTCATACATGACAAAGGGTGATAGGAAAACAAAAACTGGTATTTTTACTGAACTCAATTTACTTTCTTCTAAGATAAATGGTCACATAAACTAATCTAAAAGAATGCAGAGATCAACAACTAGATTGATTTAGTTAGGGTTTCTATTGCTGTGAAGAAATTCCATGGCCAGAACTCTCATAAAAGAAAACATTTAATTGAGGTGGCAGTTTACATTTCAGAGATTCAGTGCATTGTCATCAAGGGAAGCAGTATGACAGTGTCTAGGCAGACCTGGTGCTAACTACATATTGATCAGAAGGCAAGAGGAAGTGGACTGTGACACTGAGCAAAACTTAAGCAAAAGAGACTTCAAAGTCTGCCCTAACAGTGACACACTTCCTTCAACAAGACCATTCTAACTTCAACAAGGCCACACTTAACAGTGCCACTCCCGTTAGGAGCCATTTTTTAACAAACCACCATAAAGTTTAACTCAAATATCAACAGGCACATTGGAATGACATTAACCAGGATAGCAGTTCTTATAAGTGGGGCCTTGCTCTAAATATGAAGACATCCAGGCTGTGCTATGGGGTTCCACCCTAATCATGTTATGTGGCAGTAGACAGAAGGCTGAAATGGGCATCAAGGATACTTCTTATGAAATGTTAAAGTTCCATGTATTTTTGTGAGTAGGTGAATAACTTGATGGAATTCACTGAGGAGGATATTACAAACACTTTAAAATCATCCCCACAAAAATGACCGAGAGGCAAAAATATGGTGGAAATTTAAATGCATATTTCTAAGTGAAAGAAGCTAATTTGAAAGGATGCCTAATTTGTACCTCTTAATGAGCTGAGATTGTGGAACAGTCAACCCTTTAACGACAGTCAAAAGATAAGTTTCTAAGGGTTTGCAGAGGGATAAAGAGGTGGAAAATGAGAGATGATTAGGGTAATGACACTAGTCTCTATAATACAGTAATGGTGGTCTTGCACATTTGTAAAACTCATGGACTTGTTCACTTCAAAGGGTGAAACAAACTGTAAACATTATTTTTTAAGACTGTATCATTATTATTTAATCAGTTGCAGAAAAAATGTTGACAAGATGAGAATTAGTGTCTATCAGGAAGGGTGTATATGATACTCTATTACTTGTTCAGTTTTTCTATATACTTGAAACTAGTTTAGAAATAAAGGAATCAAAAAGAAAAAAAGTACATCAAATGTATGCAAATTTTGACATCAGCAAGAGTTCATATTGACTAGAATGAAATCTGGAGACTTCATATCTTCCATAAAGTAGATTGCTGATACTCAACTCTGGAAAATTTGACCTTTAGGAAAATGGAAATAAACACTTCACTTATTTTAATTTATTAGTAAAAGAAAAAAGCATATATATATATATACACTTGTTATACAATATTGCCAATAAATTTAGTTGAACACCTTTAGAATCATTTCAAATAATTTAAACCAAACACAAATAATTGGTAACTTTGCTTAAAGGAAAAGAAATAATGATATGTGTGAGGAGGGAAAGGGCTTAACTGATAAAACTTAATGTCCTGAACTCAGATGCACAAAACCCACATAAAGTGTAGTAGGGAAGGCCTGTCCATGGGGCAAAAGCAGGACAATACCTGTTGCTCACTGAATAAGTGCTTCTGCCAAGTCAGTAAGCTGCATATTCAATGTGAGGTGTTGTCTTATAAAATAAGCTAGGGAACATTAGAAAAGAAACCCCACATAGAACTCTGGCCTCCACATGCACATGAAACATTGTTCATGCATGTACTTAAACATGTATACATGTGCAGATTGACCCCACTACACACAAAGAATATCCAACATGGTAAAGTGGTTTTAGCTAATGAATGATTTTGACGTCATTTTGTATGATATTGTCTATAGAAAAAAAATAAGTCGAGAAATAACATCAGTATAGGTGTCATCCTGTCCTCTCTTCCAGAGGCCAGTTCCTTAAAAATTAATCACCTTTGAATCAATAGTCCAAGGATATTTTCTGGGATGTTTTCTCTTTAGGTTATTCAACAAAATCTAATTTAGTGGCATGAAGCCTTTTTCTACTTGCAAGAAATACTCTGCTCTTGTCAGAGAAGTTAAAGATGAAGCCATTAGGAAGATCTATTGCAGCTGAACCAGTCAAACAGTGGGTATAGTGCAGACTGAGGAGGCGTTTCTGAAATGAATGGTGGCCTTTAAATCCCTGATGTCCTGTACAACTTTAGTTAAGCAAAAATGGTATTGCGTGTGGCCAATTCAGTGTTTTTCCTGGCCATAGAACTAATGAAAAAGAAGTTCGAAATGAGTTAGTAAAATGCTAAGATTGCAAGCTACTTTTTAAATTTATTTTTTGTAAAATATTTGAGACTTTCACACACAAATACTTTTACACTATTTTCATGCCTCAGTCTTGCCCACCAACTCATGAAGTGTCCCTTTCTCAGATTTTTGATCTCTTCTGTAATTACTATTAATGCACATATAAGGATACTAACACACATACATATGTGTCCAACTTACTGCACCAATGTAATGTTGCTCATAAATATGTGTGTAAGGATAATAGGGTCATAGAATCTATAGGAGAGTCTACTACTTCCATTTTCTGAAATTAATGTAATTTCTATTTATTTTAAATGATTATCAGTATACTGACATTTGAGTGTCCCTCTCACCCCTCCTCAAAGACAATTCATTTTACAGCAGATGTAGGTTATCACATCCATAGTGACTCAAAATGCAGAGATTCCATGATGTAGGGTTCTGAGCTCAAGTTGGTACATCTGCAACACAATCCCTACATCTAAAGCTTAGGTAATACAAAGGAAGAGAAGATTAGAACATCATAAATGCCAGAGGACCAGCAAGCATGCCTCTAGATAATGTCTTCTATCTATGGCAGGGAAGCTGTACCCACGAAATCTCAAAAATATGGTTTCCTAAACAAGGACCGCCTGATGACAAAGCCAATTAACATGCCAATGTAGTTAGGAGAAATTTCCCAGAGTACTTATATATCAGCATATATATCATATATCAGGAAGTATCAGCATTAACTCTCATGAAATTATACATAGACATGGCAGGAAAGCAAATGCCACAACATAGAAGTTAAACAAATTTTGCATATATCCTATATTTGATTAAACCTATTTTAAATTTGAAAACTTTTATACTAATATAGACCCAATGAGGAATCTAAACAAGGATATAATTTAGTACCTAAGAAAAAAATGCTGAGTATTTACTGTGGAAAAAAAACTTGATAAGCTTCATAGAAAGCAAAAGCAAATAGAATTCAATTCCTTTGGTGAATTTACATTTTACAGAATGAACAGATGAGGCAGATATTTGATTAAGAGAACAAAAGCGAAGAGAGTCTTGAGAACCACAGGGGTAGAGGAATGGCTTTTAGAGAGAAATGGGGAGCTCCCATTAGATCAGTCCCAC
>LOJH01042674.1:2970-14145 GCA_001685095.1 Ellobius talpinus
AGAGAGAGAGAGAGAGAGAGAGAGAGAGAGAGAGAGAGAGAGAGAGAATAGCAAGTAGGCCCAGACAGCAAACCTCAAAGCCCACTCCCATTGATGCACTTCCTCTACCCACAAGGGTTCCACGGCCTTTCCTTTCCAACAGCATTGCCAACTGTGGTTAAGTGTTTAAATCCATGCGTTCATGGAGGACATTTCTCATTCGCACTACCACCAAGTCCTAGGGTACAGTTTTCTCTTGTTAGGAGGTAGAGTTGGATTTTAGTCCATTTAGATTCAAACTCAGATGGTTTGGTCAATTAACTAAAATTGGGGTTTGGTTGAGAAGCCTTATAGACTATTGTTTAAACAGTGCAGCATTTGGAAAGACAAAGGCTGTGGAGTAGGATTAGGGATTTGTTGTTTCTAGAATGACTAAGATTAAGCACAAGGCAGAGACGGTGAGATCTGTCTCAGAGCTTTCTGCTCACGGCTGGCTTCTCCATGGCTCTGCTCCTGGCCTTGACCTGCTCCTCCTGCACTTGTGCCCCCTGTGCTCACACCCATTTTTCCTCCCTCTCCCAGTGTGTGCTGCTCTGTCCTCCCTCCCAGTGCCCCACCGCTCTTCTGCTAGGCCTTGTGATCAAATCAGGCTGTCACTCACTTAGCACAGATTTTCACAGATTTTCTTAAATATTCTGAGATCTCATAATGCCAAGAAAGAAATAGACACAGACACCTGGGGGGAGAAGGGAGGGGGGAAGAGGAGAGGGAGAATGGGCAAAATGGAGAGAGAGGGAGAGAGGATGGGAGAAGGTTTTTATTTTTAAAGCACGTTCTGTTGTTAGACTTAAAATACCAGAAATCAATATATGGAAGAACAGCAGTATGGAGCAGAAGAAGCAGGTATAAGTGTGGTGGGGCACATTTTTATTCCTGTCTTGAGCCACTGGCAGCATATTAATTAGTGCTCAGAAATGTCAGACCAAAAAAGAGACTCAGACTATAGACTCCACTCAGACTCCTTCCTTTGAAGCATCCCAGATGTGATATCCCCTAATTGCTATTAGTGGGTTTGATGAAGTCATAGTGCTATTAGGCAAAGACTCCGAGAATGCTACACAGAGTGGACAATTATCTCTGTATGTGGCTTTTGATATTTGATGTAAAAGGTGATCCTTTAGACTTGTGGGTTCAAGGTTTGTGTGTTTTACTTGCTGGCATACTGATTCCATAGTAGATTCTTTTCACTCTTGGCTTTTAAAGAACTTGGCTTACCCTGTTTGCACACTGGAGCAGCCACAAAGATACACTTGGAAATTTCAGCCCCTGAGTTAGGGTTGGCATCGTGTAACTAAGAGACAGTGCAGTTGCTTTTGGGAAAGGAAGAAAGGCTGCACCTGCAGTGTTCATCAGCTTTGCTTAGCTGCAGCATCATTACTCTCCTTGAAAGAGGTGGAATTACACACTTCTTTTCAACCTTTGCCACCACTCTTCAATGGTAAAGCTTTCAATGGTCTGTTTAATGCTCCAGGCTTATCTGTGAAAGGGCACTAAACAAGTCTTTGTGCGAAAGGTTGAAAGGTTGGATCCAGGAGAAAAAGGGATGGCGGCAACTCATTGTATTATGCAAGAGAATGTGCCAAAGTGGTTGTGGCTTGAACTGTTCTCTGGTGTGTGGGACACAGGGGTTTTAATCATATCACTTAGCTACAGGCATTAGTGGCTGACAGTAAGAGTCATCAGCCTAAATCTCTGATTGGGTGATAGCTAACAACGTGAGATGTTCTGAGGGAGCGAACCTTCTGAAGCATAAAAGACAGACTATCTGCTCTTAAATTACAGATCGCAGGTTCCCATTGAAGGCTTTACTTATAGAGCCATGCTCTAGAACATACCTGTGTGTTTCCTTAGGTCCCTGGAAGAAATGTCTTCCTATGGGCACAATTGCAGATTGTAATCAATTGCAGATTGTAATCTATGGGTTTTATTTCAAATTTCTTCTAGTGGATAGAGACACCAAGCCACTATTCCTGTGAAGAGGTTGGGAATTAGTGCATTAAACCAAAATATTAAGGGGTTAATTAATACCTTTACCCTACACTAAAGAGGTTCTCATCATCAGGATCAGGAAAGCAAGAAAGGAATCAGGGTATGAGATCCCCAAAGCAATTACTCTAGTGATTGGTTTGGGTGCAGTGTACCTTTCTGGGTCCTATAGGGAGCTATCCCAATCTAACAACAAGAAGAAGGCATAATAACATGTTCATTTTCTGTTGCTATGATAAAGTGCCATGACCAAGGGAGCTTAAAAAGAAAGTTTGATTTGATTTACTCTTCTGGAGGTATGAGTCCATCATAGTGGGAGGCATAGCAGCTGGAGCAAGAAGCTGAGATCCCACAACATCTCTGCAAGCAAGAAGCAGAGAAGGAAAATAGGAAATAGGATGCTTCCAGTGATGTACTTCCTCCAGCAAGGCTGGACCTCCTGAACATCCCTAAATAGTGCCACCAACTGAGGATCAAGTGTTCAAATGCCTAGACTATGGGGGGGGCTTTCCCATTCAAACTGCCACATGATGGCATCTCTTTTACCATGTTATTGAAAAGGGTGGTGGCTGGGGGAGTGTGTTGGCTTATGTAAAGTGGAGGAGAGCATAACTCTTCTTCCACTTCAGTTTTGGTTAAGGAGATCTTATTCAGGACACGTGCTTCCAATATGGCAGCCACACGCCCCATGCAGCTGCTGAGCACCTCAACCCAGACCAATGCAATGGACACACTGGGTTTTACATTTTACTTAGACTTTATTTGAATTAAGCAGGCACTGTGATTACTAGCTACCATCTGAGATAGAACGGGGTTCAAGTATGATGCTGTTTGTTTGAAACCAAGGCGGAAAGGATCAATGTTACTACTGTCTGTGAGGAGTTAAAAATCAGTGTCTAAATGTATTCATTATTATTTTTTATCACTAAATACCCAACCAGAAGCAACATGAGTGAGAAAGGATCTGTTTTGGCTCATGGTTTGGGTATATATAGTCCATCATGGTAGAGAAGACGCCATAGTAGTAGGAATCAGGAGGGGCTCACAGCTGTGGCAGCAGGAATACGAGGTAGCTGTCCCAGCCAAAAAGCAGAGAAAGATGAATATTCGGGTGCTTAGCTGGCCTCCTTTTTTTTCCTCTCTCATCTTCTACATTCTCAAACACAGCCCATGAGGTGGTGCTGTCCACATCTAGGTTGGGTCTTCCTTCCTTAGTCTTCTCTGAAAATATCCTCACGACTATGCCCAGTGGGGTGGTGCCACCTAGGCGATTCTTTATCACATGGCAGTGAAGATTAGCAATGACAGATGGCTAGAGAGATGGTTTCATAGAAGCTTAACTCACCGAAATAGTGGTAGGATAATGATACAGAGGAAGAAATGGGCCGAATACTGAAGTCATGGGAAGTCAGGGGTCTGGACCAGAGATGTGTTGATGGCAGATGGAAGAAGAGAAGTTGGTCTGAGAGCAGACATATCAAGCAAGTTGATTTTGAAAGAAGGGAGCAGCAGTGATGACTCCAAGCAAGGAGCACTCATTCCCAGTGCCCCGGCCTGTGGCACATGGGATAGAGGTGGAAAATGACACGGGCTCAAGAGAGCGATAGGAATGATAAATTTAAACCATGACAGCCAAATACCAATAGGCAGAAGATTTTTCCCCCATGTGTCAAATCTAATTGAAATTAAGGTGTAATATTAGCAAAGAGAAAACAGTTATTGGAATATAAAATTAGTAGTTTCTGGTACTGGAGAGATGGCTCAGAGGGTAAAGAGCACCGACTGCTCTTCTGGAGGACAAGGGTTCGATTCCTAGCACCTTATGACGGCTCTGAGTGATCTGTAACTCCAGTTCCAAGGGATCCAACGTCCTCTTCTGGCCTTCTCAAGCTCCTCAGTGAATATGGTGCAAAGACATATACACAGACAAAACACCCAAATGCATAAATTAAAATGAAAACAATAAAAAAAACAATTTCTGTCATGCATGATAGATTGCAAGGTTCCCCTCAGTTTGACAAAAGCTTGCAATCACATAGAATCATGAGTAAGATTTTTCTGAACACAGTGAAAAGAAAATTACTGTCTAGGAATATTTGTTGGGACACTGTCCATCTACTTCCCTATTTTTGCTTTTGTCAAAGGAGTAGTTTACATTTGAGTTGCTTTTTTTCTCTCTCGCTGAAAACCAAAATGGGGTGGATATTTGGAGAAATGAACTGCTAGGAGACCCAAGGGAGCACAGGCCAGATCTACTTCTTTTAAGTAAGTTTGCTTCTGGTCAGGTTTCTGATAAGAACCGTTGGTATCTTATAAGGAAGATTTAATTCTGCATGGTAAGTTTCTATGTTAAAACCTGAAATGACATGTACTTCACCAACTTGTACAATGACAACTGGTACATTTTCGTGTGTATATGTGTGTGCGTGTGTGTTGTCTGAATGTTCAGCACACATGGTGAATAACTAGGGGAGTTACTTCTCTCTGGATTATATTTGACTTTGAACCTAGGCTTCGTCAATAAGTAGTAGTACAAATCTGTCAAGACAATATCCTCTTCAGCTCTGTGTTTTCTTATCTATAAAATAATATTGTTGGTTGCAGCATGAGATTATGAGTTTCCATAAATTATACAATATGGGTCTATACATGGCAAACATGTTGCCATTCTGTTATTTTGAGAATTCTGTTTTATAAATACCATGACAAATAAACTTTAAAATGTAGTTTTGAATTAGCAAGTACAAGAACAGCTCTGCTCACAGTCTCCTTTTGTCCCTATGAGTACTGTACCTAATGATAGAGTATGGACTGGAGTGTGTGCTGAGCACTCAGAAGTCTTGGTCACACTGTTCATAAATGGACAGCGAGGCATAAAGTCATAAAATGTTTTATGGGAAATCCCATGAAGACTCCAAGCCATCTCTAATCCTGATTAAGAACAGTTTAAATCATTCATATTTTATGAGGAAATGCTAGTGGTTATGAGTTAATCAATTTTGAATTGATTTTATTTGTGTAAAATTGGCATTTTAAAAAGTGAATTTATTGCTCACATTACCTCTTCCAATATGAAATTATCACCACCTGAGTAGTAAATTCACTCTGATGGAAGCTATACCAATAACCATTTATTCTGAATTGGCATCTTAATAGTATCTTATAAGATCAAATAAAAAGGTACAGAGGATGCTGGCAGCTTCGCAGGCCCACGAGGAGGGAGGAGGAAATGGTGACCGTGAAGGACGTGTATTAAACACATATCTGTGGCCTTTTGTTGTCTGGGAACAATCTGCCTTATGAGTCTTGGTGGGAGGCAGAGTCTTACTGCTAAGTAAGGGGGCAGATAGTAGGCTGAAGGGCCTGGAATTTCCAGGCTTCCCTTACTCTCAGGCTCCACCCATCAGGATTCCACATTTGAATCATTGCTGAAGGAAGCACAGAGCTTGGCTCAATGCAGAATCCATATGACTGAGCTCTGGGCAGAAGGCCAGAGTCAGGGGAAGTTCAAGGAGGCCACATTGTCAATTATGTTTATGCAGTGTCCCAGCTCTACTTCATTTTTCTAATTAATCTGTACTCCCATTCTTCCAAATGCTGGTTTATAATTATTTCTGGCATTCTTCAAACTTCTATTATCTTTTCCTTAAAGCTTACTTTTAGTTAATGGCTGTGCTGCTTGTTTTATTGAGAAGAATTAATACAAGCTAACAAAGAGGAACCTTCACACTCCTCTTTCAATTTTATCCACTTGCTCACCATCTGTTCTGGTTTGCTTCTCTGCTGCTATGATCAAACACTGGCCAGAAGTAACTTGGAGCAGGAAAGGGATTTATTTGGCTTACAGGTTATAGCCCTTCATGGAGGGAAGTCAAGCCAGGAGCTCAAGGCAGGAACCTGGAGGCAGGAACTAAAGCAGAGATGACAAAAAGGCTGACCTTTCTGTGGCTTTTTCAGCTGCTTTTCTTATACAGCTCAGGCCACCAGCCCAGGAATGGCACCACCCACAGTGGCCTGGACCCCTCATATATGAATTAGCAACTAATAAAATGTCCACAGGCTTGCCTATAGGTTACCCTGCTGGAGAAAATTCCTCAACTGAGAGTCCCTCTTCGAAGGTACATCTAGTTTCGTGTCGACTTGACAAAACTAAGCAGCACATAATCTTCTCTTGGTGATGGATGGAATATGTGCTTTTTCAGTCCCAGTGCTTTGGGTTTCATCCTCAACCCAAGTCACTGGCCCTGCTCTTCTAGTTAGGCCCTCTCTCCCAGGCACCATCATGGTTTCCCTCCCTGTGTTTATCCCCATAGCACACACATGCTGGAATAGCACTCCAGTTGTCCCCCGTCTGCACCGCTCTTGTGTGCTAGGTAATCCTGAAAGTATGGGTAACTCTGCCCATACTTGCTCCACTTTTTCTTTTCACATTTTTTCAATGTTTTGTTTCACATTTTTTTCATTTATTTGTCTCTCATATATTACATTCTGACCACAGTTTTCTCTCCCCCCTTTCCCCCCAGACTCTGACTCCCCTCACTCATCCTCCATTTTCCTTCAGAAAAGGGCAGGCCTCCCAAGGATATCAACCAAACAGGGTATTTTGAACTTACTTTTTTCCAGGCTTTAACATGATGTTTCTATCAACTACATCAATAGGTCAAAAGAGACTTTCACCTTTCCAAATTCAGTAGGTAGTACTTAGGGGTCATCTTAGTCCTTCACGGCATTTAACGTAGTTAATATTTTACTCCTTAACCATTTTCATTTTTTGCCTCCAGCATCCCACTCTCTCTGGCTACCTTTCCTTGCGGTTTCTGCTCAGCTGGCTGTTCCAGAGCGTATTGACTCTTGCTGTTGGAGAACACCAACACTCAATCTGGAATGTGTCCTCTGTGTTCTTCTAGTCTCTTTGGATACTTGTTCTGGGCAATCCTATCAGGTCTTGTGAGCATAAATACTTTTAGCACTATGATAGCTACCAGATATATACTTCCCCAAGAGATCTAGTCAATGGCTGCTGAGCATCCCGACTTGAATAGACATCTCTCTCAACATGCTTTGAGTCAAATGCTTGCCTTGCACTCCACTCTTCTTCAAGTCTTTTGCGCGTCTGAAAGTGACAATTCCGTTTTCCAAGTGCTCAAGTCCACTGCTTCAGTCTTCAGGGTTAACCCTTCATTATTCTTTTTCTCTCTCTCTGTATTCCATCCATTGGTTAATAAATCTTTCTCTCTCTCTCTCTTTCCCTTTTATTTTTAAGATTGTAATTTAATTACAAGATTTCTCCATTTCATTTTCTCCCTCACCAATATCCTTCCATATAGCCCTTCCTGCTTTCCTTCAAAATCATGGCCTCTGTTTTCATTTATTGTTATTGCATGCATATGTGCATTTTCAAATGTGAGCTGAACAAGGATGACACCAGTGCACATTCCAGACTTATTGGGGACAAGACCATGAGGCCCCAACCTTACACCAAGAACTAATGGCAACAAAGTACTCCTGGGAATGGGAGAGGTGGTCCTCCCCAGGGAAGAGCACATCAATTTTGAGTACTAAGTGATCAGTCATGAAAACATATATACAAGTATTATTATATGGACCAATCAGATAATTTTACTGGCTTTACTTTAGGAATTGAAACCCCGTCAAACCCTTATCATCTCTACCATTAGCACCCAGCCCCAGCTGTAACCCTTCCTCTCTGGTTAGTAACCTCACTAACCAGACACAGGTTAGTCAGACACATGCCTCTTCCCATCTTCAACCTGGCCTCCCTATGGATTATTTCCCACCGAATATATATTTCTAACCCCATAACAAAATGCCAGCTGGTTTTCTGGATCCCTGCAAATATCCACAGTGGCAGTATATTTGAGTCTCTTGCTATGCATACTCTTGGATGAATTAAACAACAGGATCATCCATTTTCTTATTTTTAGCTCTCAAACTATATGCATACCCCCTTTAATGGCATATACAGTGCCATTTTTTCTTTTTCTTTGTGAGTTTTTTTTAATTGTTGACGTTGATTTCCCTGTTTAAGACAACTCCTAAGCAGAGTGCTGAAGTACTTTAAGAGCATATAGTTTTTAAATAAATAAATATACTTCAGTAGCCCAAAATGAACACATTTCTAATATATACATAAAGATACTGATGAAATAAAGTATTTTTTATGTTAAAAAGCTTATCTCCTTCTATCTGCTTTAGATAAAAGAGAAATCAAATGTCTACTGTCTTATTCTCCACCCCAGTGATTCACTCATCTGTTCCCTTAAAGATTGCATAACTCATATCTACATTCGATAGTTTTTAGAAACAGTTCAAAATTTATGTGCCATGGTTTCTTGGTTGCCTTCTTTGTCTATATTTTGGGGATGATGAATTGAGGAAGATTTGTAGATCCTTGCCAATTTACTTCCATAGAATAAAATAGGTGCTGTCTGTACATGCATCTTTTGTGTTCAACAACCAGCTTCATGGACAGAATCATAAGTGTTTAGACAACTCCACCTCTTACAAATATTGTCCATATAGTGGGTTGGAATCTTTCAAAAGGTTTCTTCTGATTGTCAGAATTATATTTCCCATATAATGAATGAAACAGTGTTTTCCAACCACAACTCCAAACACATGTGCAGTTAAGGTGGCTCCCATCTCACTCAATTCCTTTTTTTTTCCTGGATTTTTCAAGGGTTCCTTTACGGCATAGCTTTCTTATTTGGGGATTGTGTCTTGATTGTGCCAAAGAAGAGGATCTTTAAAGAGATTAGGTTGGTGAAATATAACAACCTAAAACAAATTGGCCAGTGACTATGGCTGAGCAACTTTTAAAGAGCAGTTGTATCTAATGATCCATTTGTGTTGTTTTCTGTTCTCTATTGGGTAATAATCATTCCTTCTACTCCATTATCTTTGTTCATTTATTGTCCAATAGCTTTGCTTTAGTAGTGTCTTGGGTAATACAAGAGAAGGGATGGGTCTGCAGACAGATGGCAGCATTATAGGAAGCAAGATAATTAGCTTAGTGACAAAGAATTCACCAGAAGAATTTAGAGGGTATTAATAAGAGATCACACAAATCTCCCCAATTCTCGGGATTGTGTGGGTGAGAATTTAAGCAATGGCATTTATACCTAAAAGACCAAGCAATTTCAGAATCTGTGGCCATCAGGGAAATGCAACTGAAAACTACATTAAGAGTCCATTTTGCTCCAGTCAGAAATGGGAGGACAATCAGTCATGAAGTCATTACAATTCTAAACATATAGACACCAAACTTGGGTGGACACAGTTTCATGAAACAAATGCTAAAAGAAACCAAGCCACAGACTAACCTCAACACAGTAATAGTAGGTGTCCTCAGTATATCACTTTCACCAATGTGCAGGTCATATAGACAAAAATAAACAGAAACAAATGAATTTAAATAATATCATACATCAAGTGCCCCATCAAACACCTACAGAACAATCTACAAAAATGTTAGAGAACACAGATTCTTATCAGAAACCCATGGAACTTATTCTGAAATAGACCCAATATTACAACACAAAATTGTTCCCTATTTTTAGTATAATAAAGCAGGAATAACTCCTTGTATTTTGTCCAGCTACAATGGAATAAAACTATATATCAACAACAATAGAAAATACAGGAAATGCAGACATGGAAATTAACAACACAATATTGAATGATGAGTGAATAATTGAATAAATAAAAACAAGAAATAAAAATTTCTAGAACTGAATAAAATAAAAACAAAACATAACAAAATCTACAGGATACAACAAAAGTAGCCTAAGAAGAGACAGTTTATAACTATAAGCTCTCACATCGAAGGGTTAGGGAGAATCCAAATAAATAGCTAAAAAATTATACTTCCAGGTCCTGGAAAGGTGAGAACAAATTACATCTAAAGCCATTAGATAAGGAAAAATAGTCAAGACCATATCAGGAATAATTAAATCGAGACAAACAACAACAACTTACAAATAAACAGTGAAAGAAGAGTTGGTTCTTGAAATATGCAGAAGATTGAAAAGCCCCTAGTCAAGCTAGTGAAAAGAAAGGGAGTTTCAAATTAATGAAATTAGGGATAAAATGGAGACACTGCAACAGATATCAATGAAATTCAGAAAATTATGAGGAAATATCTTAAAAACTGCTAAATTGGAAAAATCTAAAGAGAAATAGATGAATTTCTAAGATGCATATGACCTATCCAAATCAAACCAAGATGAAATAATCCACACAGATATACAACCAACAATGAGATTGGAGTAATAGTAAAAACAAACCCAATTAAAAAAGCTCATGACCAGATGGATTCCCTTCAGGATTCTACCAGATCATCAAAGGAGAGCTAAATTCAGCATTACTGAAAATATTCTGTAAAACAGAAATGGAAGGCTACTTCCAGATTCTTTTTCTAAAGTCAGTTTAACCTAATACCAAAACCAGATAATTACAGACAAAAATGAAAATTATAGCTTGATCTTCCTGATAATTAGAGGCAAAAAACCCAATAAAATGCATTTAAACTTGATTCAAGATCACATTAAAAAGATCATTCATCATCACCAAAAAGGCATCATTCCAGAGAATCAGGGATAGTTCAATATATGTAAATCAATAAATGTAATTTATAGCATAAATGAACTAAAAGATGACAATCACATGATAATCTCCATAGACTCAGTAAAAGCTTTCAACAAAGTCCAATATTTCTTCATAGTAAATGTCATGGAGACTCCAGGGATAGAGAGAGCATAACTCAACTTAATAAAAAGCTATGGTAAACCTTTAGCCAATACCATTATAAATGGAGAAAAAAATCAAAGCATCCTGCCTAAGACCAGGAGCTAGACAAGGGTGTGTCCTCTTTCCACTCCCATTCAATAAGGCATATGGAGCTTGAACTAGAGCAATAAGACAAGAAATGGAAATAAAATGGTTACAAATTGGAAAGGTAGCTAAAATATCCCTGTTGGCAGATATGATTATATAGATAGAATATCCTAAAGATTCCACTTAGAGTTGATACACTTATGCAGGAAAGTGGCAAGATAAAAAATTAATACATAAAAAACAATGACATCTTGAATTTTGCATGCAAACGGGTGGAAATAGAAAACACTATCC
>LOJH01042676.1:0-12308 GCA_001685095.1 Ellobius talpinus
GGTTAATGAATAAAGAAACTGCCTTGGCCTGTTGATAGGGTAGAACTTAGGTAGTCGTGAAAGACAGAAATGAATTCTGGGAGAAAGAAAGGAGAGAGGGCGCCATGGATCTGCCACCAGAGTAAGAAGTGCTGCCAAAACTTAGCCAGTAAGACAGTGCCACGTGGCGATACACAGATCAATAGAAATGGGTTAAACTAAAATGAAAGAGTTAACCAGTAAGAAGTTAGAACTAATGGGCTAAGCAGTGATTTAATTAATACAGTTTCTGTGTGGTTATTTTGGGGCTAAGCCAGCCAGGCAGCCAGGACAAACAAGCGGGCCCTCCTCCTACAATCCACACCCCCATAAGCCTCACTTGACAGGCTGGGGCAGGGAGACCAGAAGCCCCAAGGCATCCTGGGGCTATACAGCATACTATTCTTTGTCTCAAACTTTCAATGTGTGGCAATCCAAACTCTGGGTTCAATTTTAGAACCATGAAAAAAAGTATGAGTAACAATAGCTATGAGCTCTACAGAATCACTGGAAAGTAAACTGTAGGTATTTTGACTTTTTTGCTCACTAATACATTGTTGTGCCTACTTTAGAAACCAACTTTCTTCACTACAGTCACACAGCAATCCATGAAATGTAGGAAGCTTAGCAATGATACAATACTGTCTAGCAAACTCATCCTTCATCTTTTCCCTAATTGCCCCAGCAGCATTCATTGGATTTCATTGTGACATCTCTTTGGTCTCTTTGGTGCAGAACCTTCCTCTCTCATTCATGACATTGATAGTCATGGAGAGTCAAGATGAGATCAGTTTTATATAATATTACTTGTAGACTGAGGTTTCTGTCCTACCTGGTCCCTCAACCATTCAGTCCCAAATAAACACACAGAGGCTATTAGTTATAAACTGTTTGGCCTGTTAGTTATAATTATTACTAGATAGCTCTTACAACTTAAATTAACACATTATTCTTATCTGTGTTTAGTCACATGACTTGATACCATTTCTAAGTAAGGCATTATATCTTGCTTCCTCTGCATTTGGCTGGCAAACATGTCTCTGCCTTTCCTCTTCCCAGAATTCTCTTAGTCTGGCCACCCCACCTGGATACCAGCCAATACTTCTTGCCTGTCTGCTGGTCAATCAGCATTTTATTAAACCAATACAAGTGACAAATCTTTACCATGTATAAGAGATTTATCCCACATAGGTCACTTACTTGGGTCTGTCTGGTCCATTCCTGATCTTCATTTCAATCTAAAATGTCTCCACCACATTCCTAGTTTAGCAAGTACCATTGGTATTGCCTGTAACAGAAGTCTTGTCAGGGTTGGATCACCTGATCAGGGCAGGCATCCAAAGGAGGATGTCAGAAAGCTGGGGCTGCTCTTAAATCCATTTCCTTATCCTAAAGTCACTATCTGTTTAACAAATAACTTTTAACTAGTCATTACAATGAAACATGACATGCTTGATTGATTACCACAAACTACAAATATAAAGGAAAGCTTTCAGTGAATGTTCTCTCCTGTGAAGGCAGAAAGTCTTCTAAATTGTAAATTTGGCATCATTTGCCATGAAGGCAGCTATTGCTTCGGGAAGACGGGTGTAAAGTCACTGCCCTTCTCACACCTTGGGTCTATAACTTTTCAGTCTGTAGAGCCTTCCTTCCCCAAAGCCAATTCACCTACACACCAAGGAAGGCATCTTCTCATTTACAAGCTCAGTGGTAAGATTCTATAAAGAGAAAATTATGCCAATTAGAAACTGACTTTCTGTATTAACTTATGCACTTCTCCCTCTCTTGGCATGAAAATCATTCTTTGCTGTAACTATTATGAAAGTGGTTGGTCACAGCATGCCAAGAGAAGGTCTGATGCATTTATTCTAGTCTAGATTTTGCTTTCTCTATTTGCTGGCCTAGGAACTCAGTTAGTTGAACCATTCATTTAATCAGTTGTTCCAAAATACAAAAACTGGGCAAGGTCACTGATTAAGGAGAAAAAATCCTACTTGGGAATCAGAAGGCAGACTTGTCTTAAAGCCCTGAACCTGCTATATGACTGTCATCTACAGTTAATCTAGCCTATAGTAGGCCCAGCCAGCTTTCTACGTCTGAAATCAAGTAGCAACTAATACTCCACCCATGCAGGGATACTTTCCAGCATGAAAATCTCTTCTAAGCTTTAAAGGCCTTGCAGAGTTCAGCACAGGCTTAGGATCTTATGAGCATCCAGGAAACACGTCCTCTTGAATGTGAATGAATGAATTGGGAACGGAGTCTGTCAACTTTAAATGCCATCAGGATCCTGGCTAGGAAGATGTACTTCAAGGTTGACATTCCATTCAACAAAGAAAAACGGGCAGCTCTTTGCAGCCTATGAAATGTACTTTTAAAATGTTTTCTCCGTTTTGTCTAAAGGACACATTGAGCTCTCCTAGGTGGTCATGCTCAAGCTAAAAAAGAAAAAAAAGTGATAGCAGAACATAAAGCCTGAACAAAGGAAGAGAGGACAATCTGTCTCTGGTTCTGTTTTTTTCCTTCTCATCAAACCATTTGAAGCTTCCGTGCTCCCTCAGGACCAATGGCCTGTATTTATAAGGCAGGGTGGGGACACAGAAAGATAAAGCATTAGACTCACAAATAATCTTAATCTATGGTTCCTGCTAGCTATCCCTATAGCCCCAAGTAAGTTATATAATTGCTCTAGGCCTTGGTTTCTGTATCTGAAATAATAAACATGATAAATGGCTTCATAGTGCTATTATGAGGTTTAACTAATAAAATAAATAACATATATATATACATATACATATACATATACATATACATATACATAAATATATATATATATATTCATCATTCCACCCCCAACTTCATTCTTAGCATTTGGTGGTGGTTCAGAAAAAGAAACTTAGTAGGTTTAAAAAAAAGAGGAGTGTTTCAGTTTTAGTTCTTGACTGATTCGAAAAGGAGTGAGAGCCCAAGAAGTCTCCTGTTCTAATTTTGATTTTTAAGAAAAGAAGAAAGGGGTGGATGGAAAATATGCTAACTCTTAACATGGTTGTGCAACAGTATCCCTCGTCTCTACTCAGTTTAACTCTAAAAATAGTGTCTTGAAAAATCGGCCACATTTCAGAATCAAACCTGTCTCCTGTGTTGGACAAGCCTTTCCAATGGAAGCTGAAACAAATGGGACCACTGGGGAGAACAATAAAAAATAACAGAGAAAGAAGCAAAGGTCTCACATCTGGAAGGGGCTGGAGACCATGTGCCGTCCTGAACCAGGCACAGCACAGTTTGCATACAATTTCCATCTGAACACTCATAAAGTTTAATATTCTCTGTTGATTACTTCTCTCTAACAAATCCCGAAGGCACTGAACTGCAGACTTTCTTTTAAAGTAGGTTTCCCAATGTGATTGGAGTCCTTGAGAGAGGAGGGGGCAGCATCATGCAGTCTAGCAAACACCAGCTAACATCAGGGACCTGAGATGGAGCTTTTCCACGGCTGTACACCTTGCTTAGCAATGGACTTCCATTCGGGAAAAGTGCGACTCGGGTGAATCCAGACCTATGGCAAATCAAATATTCCATCAATTTAGGCTGCTGTGCACACTTTGCTACAACTACCAGCAGTTTTATTTTAAATATTTATTCTAAATGACATTTCTGCTTTCACCCCAAACCCTATAGCACATTTTCATCAGAAAAGGACTTAACCAACACATCGTTCTTGTATTAGCAAGAGTTATAATCAGCCATTTATAAATAGTCTGATTATAAAATTACACAAAGCAAGCTGACTAATTAGCTGGTAAACGACATGCTACAAATAAATATTAGATAAGTTTTCATTGGCTAGCAACCCCAAGAAATCCTTGTAATCACTGAGATTTTAAAAGATACCAGGAGTTCGGATTGGAAAGATGGCTCAGCACTTGCAGAGGACCAGAATTCAGCTCCCAGCATTCACTTCAGTCAGCCTACAACTGAAGTTATTCCAGATCCAGGGGATCTGATGCCCTCTACTGGTCTCTGCTGGTCCACGCACATGCATGCACACTAACACACATATTCATAAAGAACAGATTTTCGCAAATACGTTCTGAAAATGGTAATAGGTACTGTTTCATTGAGCACCTCTAGAAACTTCAAGCAAGCTTTTGTTTGTTGAAATTGCATAGTCACAAACTTGATATGTTAAAGACTTGGAGTGTAGGCTGAGAGGCTAAAAGGACAATTGCATGCTAAATAAATTCAAAATGCACTTGGGAACATTGTGCTTCCAAGCCACAGCCCCACAAATGGAAAATATCAATGCAATCTACCAGACAAGGAGCGATGACAAATAGGAAGTCAATAGTGTAACCTTTAGGTTGGTGGCCGCTTGATACATTTTGGGAATGTTCTGCCTTGACTGTAAATGGCAATAAACAACACAGATCCATCTCTGGCGCATGATTGGATGCTATTTTCCAGGTCTAATTCGCCTGCAAGAGCTCATCAAAGCTCCCTCCAGATACAACATTAAAATCAAAATCCGCCAGCTGCCCTCTGGGAATAAAGATGCCAAACCTCTGCTCAAGGAGATGAAGAAAGGCAAAGAGTTTTATGTGATATTTGATTGTTCACACGAGACAGCTGCTGAAATCCTTAAGCAGGTAAGAGGTCTGTGGAGGGGGGCAAAAGATGGGAGAAATATATTTTGTCTTTTTCAAAAAAGAGGGCATTTGGTTTTGGTTTTCACTTGGTGCAGCTTGGTACAGCCACACTATATAGGATGAGGCAAAGACTAATTTTCAGACCCCTTTTAAGAAGCCAAGGGTAAGGTTAGTTCAGATCCAGTTGTGATGTGTGTGTACTACTCTGTATGGGCTGTGTGGTAAGTGTACCCTGCTAGCAGATGGGAAGAGAAGGTAAATTCTCTGGGTCATGCAAATATCTGTGTTTTTTACACCTTCTGAGAAGATCAGGACACATCTTATTTGTGCAATGCCTGACTTACTTGGGAAGGCCTCTGTGGCCTATGCTGCAAGATTGCAAGCACAATAGAAAGGGGGTGGAGCAATCTCAGCCCAAAAAGATACTTCTCTCATTATGGACAGCAAGCTTCTTTGCCTTCATCTCCAGAGAATGTGGATGGAAATAAGCAATTAAAAAATTTTTCACAGATGAAAGGTGTCAGTCATGTTTATAATAATAATAAAACAGTGATAATTGAGTTTTTGAGGACTTTGGTCCTGCACCCACAAAAGAAAATTGAGAATCTTTAGAAGGTAAAGCACTGATTCCCAGTCCTCCCTGCAGAGTGATTCTAGTGCCCAGGGACTTGTGGCAATAGCTGTATGCATTGGGGTTGTCATACTTTGGGCACTAGAGTACTATACTAAAGATTGTAGATTTGGGCCAGAAATACATCGAGAAAGTATATATGTGCATCTAGAAATACTAGTTTCAAATATGATCAGAAAAAAATTCAAAGAACATCTGGAGGAATATCAGGAAAAAAATCATATGTAGCTTTTACACTTAAATAGATTTGTCACATAGCCAATGTCCTTATCAATATTTAAAAATAACGCACACTATATAAATTGTGCACCATGGTTAAAAACACCAGAGGTTGTTAATGGATGGCAATTTCATGAGTGCATCAGCAGCTCCCGATAAATGAACACTGCAATTCTTGAACCACTAGGCTGTTGTCATATGATACAGTCATGTATCCTGGGGCTCCATGGTTCTATGACCATACTTGTGGAGCACTTCTACAGACACTGAGTTAGAAATTAGAGCTGTGATTACACCAGAAGGTCATACTAAGAAAGGCCAATCGTTTGTCTGTATTACCCATTGAATGATTGTACTAAAAGATTCTACTGAGAACTGCCTTATCTTAAGGCTCCATTTACACAGCTTACCACAGCTGATTAAAGTACACAATGAGGTGTAGATCAGAACTTGAAAAAAATTACCCAGATTTTATGGGTAACTCTCAAAATGCAAAGAAGTAAGCCTTTCCCAGGAGGTCTTTATGGCAGAGAGTGGAGACATGTTACCTTCAAGAGAATGACTTTCTAATGAGATGTATGTGTACTGACTCACAAAACTAGCTAGATCTCCCCCAAAAGACAAGCCTGAAATAAGCAACAGAAGACTGTCAAGGGTCCTGGCTGTGAGACTTTTCCTTCTTTATTGATAAATGTAAGCATAATGATCCTTTCTTAGAAGTAATATTTCTAGCAGTTTATGGATTATATCTTTCAAAAACAATCGAATTCAAAAATCAAACCTATAAAAGAAGCACTCTAGAAAAGCTGTCTGGTAGTGATGAAGGTCTGCGAATGGGAGTGGGAAGAAGGATTGTCTCTCCTTTCTTCTACCCATTGGTGCAAAAGCTTCTTTCACCTTCTTTCCTTGACATTTCTGGCTCCTACAACCCTTCTTCCCCCTCTTCCATAGGATTACCCACATTTCAGGGTGAGGTGGAACTCTGGTGTGATAGAAACTCCCAGGAATCTACTAGAATGACCTTAGTCAAGACTCCTAGTAATTAGGATACGGAGTCTGCTCCAGCCATCTTTAGTAACCAGACATGGCTTTCAGTGGAGAGACTGAGACACCAACCCGGTCATATAACCTTCGACCAACAATTTGTCCTGCCTGCAAGATGTGCTGGGCTAAAGGTGTCACAGAACTTGTGGGAGTGGCCAACCAATGACTGATCTAGCTTGAGACCCAGGCCTGATACTGCCTGATACTGGATATGTCCAGGAACCAGGCTGTACATAGCCCAGAGACCTAGGATAGTACCAAACACATTGGGGGAAAAAGTCAAAGAAATGATTTCTAATGATACTCTGCTATACTCAGAGACCGGAGTCTAATATACTTGTCTTCAGAGAGGCTTCATCTAGTAACTAATGGGAGCAGATGCAAAGACCCACAGCCAACTTTTTTTTCTTAGACCCACTGAGTTCACTTCCTGCTGCCTGTATGAGCAATGGAATGGGACCCTCTCCAGGAGCATGGGTAACCTCTCAGGGCACACATTACTGAAGAAACCTGGATCTTCCTTCCCCAGAAGCCATCAGTTGCCAATAGCTAGGGATGCAACTTCATTAGGTCCTTCCCATCCACGCTGTGACTTTTGGCTAGCTTGATCTTGTGCAACTTTTTTGCATGTATGCTCAGCCACTATTAGTTTATACATTGTCACATCTGAAAAATACTGACTCAATGGAGAATTCTGCTCCCTCTGGCTCCACAAACATTTTGAGTTGGCTGTAGAAGACCTAAGCTGGCCTTGTAGGGATGCATTGAACAGCTAGAGCCTATTGTATTGAAAACTCAGTTTACTATTCATGTTAAAATAAACCCAAGCCCTCTGCGTGATTCTCTTTAAGTGACTCCATTAGCTTTGGGCATTGACCTATAAAAAGCAAGACATGTACCTTGTCTATAGCTGTCTAAGGAGTTCTCTCAGGGAGTGGATAATTCAGGCATCTAAAGCTGGTTCTGGTTACAATTCACTAAAGGAAAAGAAAATGAAGGAGGCTCATGTCCTTGATGGAGGACTTTGCTAGATGATAATTTTGATGCCTGGCTTCTTACACTCCCATGGCATGCATTCTGAGGTGAGTTTGGCACCCTAATTTAGGAATAGAAGAAACTTGAGCTCTGCTAGGTAAAAAGGCCCATACAACTGGACTCTGTCAAGCCAGGTGCCACATGGTCTCTGCAGGCAGCCAGATGTCAAAGGCTATAAAATCATGCTACCATGAAGGACCAATTTTTTGCAATGTACTGTCAGAAGCAAGCTGCCAGAAATCTCTAGGAAAAACACATCCACTTGCTTCTGTTCTTTCTATGAGGTTGGTATTAATAACTTTCCTTTTCTGTGTATGAAAAATTGCTACTGAGAACACTCCTCCAGGTCAGTCTGGCATCCCCTTTCTGTTCCTTCCCATCAGTGCCTGGCTCTTCCCTGCACCATCATTACATTTTCTCTCCTGTAAATGCTTCTTAAGAGAAAAATAAAATTAAATGTACCTTAAGGAAGGTATTTGACATTTATCTGAAAGTTAAAAAAGTGGAGAAACGTCTATAGTTATTATTGAGCATGCTAATCACTTGGCGGAGTGATTATCCCTATTCATATTGAACAAGTGCTATATGATGAGAATCTGGGACGTTATTTCCCCAAAATTAGTTCGAAATTCAAATGTCAAGACTTGATTAGACTAGAGAAGAGTGCAGCTTTCTCATGAACATACTGCCTTTGCAAATGTCTGCAGTTCCAGGTTCCCTCAAACAGCTGAGGGGTCACAAGGACCAGGTCACAGGTCTAAGCCACCACCCCCACCTCATTCATGCGTCACTTTCCAAAGAGCATTCTGATATCCTATCCGCTGTGTCCCTTCCTTACTCTAATACCCCAAAGTCCTTCTCCTTTCTCCAGTGACTATTACACATATGCACCTTTTCTCATGGAGTCATTCTTTGAGAAAATGCCTGACAGGTAATGAGTTTCTATGATGAAGAGAAGGGTAGGAAGACATTATGTGTTGAACTCTCAAGCTGAGCCTGACTGCTGGCTGGGATTTAATGGCCCATCACTCCAGCAGGACTCGTAGCCTTCTTCTATTCCTGTTGAAAACTGATGCTCAGAGATCATAATTTCTTCTTCTATGAACTGAGTAATTTTTAATATAAAACATTAAGTCCTGCAGGGACTTGAACCTGCCTCTTTCTAGACTTCTTACAAGATTGTAGCCTCCAGTAATCTACACACTCGGGAGAGATATGGGGCCTGAAAACACACTGACCTGATTAGTCTGTTTTCCCTATTAGGTAGTAAGCCCCAGAGGGACAGGGCATTTTCTCTGTTTACTTACATCCCCAGAACTTGCTATGTTATATCACATAGTGAGCATATTGTGCAATGATTGAATAAAGAAATGAATGAATCAGCAACTGTATTAGAGTCTTTCAATACATGATCGCCAAAGCAATCTCCCTTCTACCTACCTACAGTGCAGCAATCCTGTAAGGGAGGTAGCTCAATAGCAGAATGCTTAGCTAGCATACTTAACTAAGCTTAACCTTTGGCACAGGAGTGGGAAGGTACATTGTATGCCAAGAATGGTTTACTTCCAGCTCTGCCAAGGAACATTTGGGCCAGTCATTCTTTGAGGCTTCAGTTTCCTCAAAAGTCAAGCTTCATCCCATCCTGAGATCTTACAGCAGTAAAAAAATAAAAATGTCTGTGAACCTATGACTCCACTACAGAAAAATCAATTTGGCACTTTGGACAGGGTCAAATTCGCTTTAAACTTTTATAATATAAGTGAGCAAAGAAACCCTTTTCTGGCATAGTGGCTTATAGAGGGGAGGGAAGCTTCTGTTGGGGGCTCCATCCCTTAGGAAATCAGCAGTGGGGCTCAGCCAACTTCCTGAGCTGGAAAACAGTCCAGGGTGATCTTGAGCCTCTTTTTCCAATTGGGAAACCTACTCCGTCATTACATGAGTATGTGCTTCAGAAGAATAGTCTCTTCCCCACAATGCTTATGGCAACAGAGAGGCAGTGAGCTAGAGTTGAGCTATAAAACACTTTGAATGAAAATATTTTATAAAATTATATTGCATTCTTTCCTATCAACATGTTTATACTCTTGCATGTTCCCCTTTCTTTCTGTTCTCATTCAATTACCATAAAAACAAGGTCACAAAGAAAATGTTTTTCCTTGAATGCTTAGCTTCTTTGCTAAGAAGTACGATGGCAATGCTGATTAATCAAATAATTCTGTGCATTGATTTTTGCCTTGATGTGTTGTGCCCACAGGCTGTGATGAGGGCAAACAGAGGTGATTAGACAAGGCTCATACAATCACTCTTTGTCTCTCAGGACGAAAACCACCACTGAGCACAGCCGCACAATGCTGAGAGGTGCAAACTTATAACTGGCATCTTAGTCCATCTTTTCTAATAACAGACATACAGGGTAGACCAGATACCCTTAGGACTACGGATTTCTAACGGCTGTTGTATGCAAGGCTCTGTGCTGAAGACACTTGGTGTAGCATTCATTTCATTGCTATAAGAACATCCCTAACCCCCAAAACAATCTCTGTACAAGATAATGATTGTTCAGAGAGATTATGCATCTTGGATAATATCACATAGCCAGTAAGTAGCAAAATGGGGTTTAAAACTTATCTAACGATTTAAACAAACTAAGGGTTTGGGCTGTTTTTGTTGCATATGAGATACCAACTGATTGGTACAATTATCAAATCTAGAGTACATATTGTGTTAGCCTCTACTTCTTACAGAAAGCTGTTTCCTTTTATTCTCAGATACCTAGTGGTTTCTGTCTTTACAGAAGGTCCATATATATGTGTGTGTGACTATATATATATATATGCCAATGCATATGGCCTCATGGACAAGGATAGAACATGGTTGAGATAGTAGAAAAAGCCATTCTATATTTCAGTAGTTTTGAAAATTAAAGATGTACAAGTAACAGCAACACAGCAGTAAACCTCTGCCTGCCCTCTGAGGGCAAAAGGAGGCACAGAAAACGAGGTCACAAAACATATCCACTTAATGACTACAACCTGATCTAAAACCATGAAGTCACTTTGTAAACTAATAAGGGACTCTAAGTAGAAACAGTAGGACAATGGGTAGAAACTTGATTGTCTAGTTGGAAGTATTTGACTCTTCCCCCAAATAAATTAATAAATAACTTTTGTGCATTTGGTACTTCCTATTTGCCAGCACATGCTATCCATTTGGCTAAAATGATTTCTTTTTATCAGCTTAAAATATCTGCACGCTACAAGTAACAGAGACGGCAGAGCTGGAACTTCAGGCAAGGGCCTGATGCCCTCCTTGCCTGAGTTGTTAATGGTCATTTATATACACCCCAGGGAGAAAATCTACTAGTTTTGCTCCAGCTTCATCACCTCACCTACAAATAGGATTATTGGATTCCAAGCTGTCTATGCATGTCTTTGCTTAGAGCTTCCATATTTTCCCATGCTCATAGATTCTCTCACCAGGGTTGAAATGTAAAGAATTTGTACACTGCCTTGTACTTAGTAGGCTGTCTAAGAAACAAGGACTTAATTAAGCAATACATTATCTTTTAAGTTCTTCAAGTCCTTTGATGGTCTTTGAGCCAGCTAATTGATCAGTTCATTACTGTGGATAAATCCTTATGACATAATCATGAATGTATCTCAATTTACACTAACTGGAAGATAATTTGTAGTATATTATACAATTATTTTGGCAGTATGTTCTCATTATAATTATGCTTCTCTCAGGCTGATATTAAAGTATATTTAAAGCCCCTGAGCATATAGTTAGTTTTAGTTATAAGAAGCAGTTCACAGATATGAATGTTCTATCTAAATCATACAACAATTAATTGATCTTTATGAATAGCCAACAATTTACTGGAAATATGCTCCAATCAAACATGTTCATATTATTCAGAATGCCTACTTGAAGATTCTACAAATCCTCTGAAAAGTATACTTAGAAGACTGAAATAGGTTTCAACTTCAAATAGCAAGCAATAAAATGTTATAGATGTATTTCTATGTATACTCCTCAGAAACATGCCAGTGCTTCATTCCAGCCCCATCAAAATTTGGCTTTAATAGAAGATAAAAATGTATCCTGGGTTTGAGGTAGATCTATTTTAGAAAAGAAAATTATGCAAAGAATTATAGTTGTGTATATTGGGCCATATCGTAAGACTTCAGTAGGAACAGTGAACTTCAATTTTCTACAGAATTGTGGAGATGTCATCCCTGTCGGGTACATAACATGTCTCCAATTTTCAAATGAATATCAAGACTATATAAGGGGAAAAATCATGTTGCTATACCATAAAGAAAAATGATAAAAAGAAATCCCACACTAGCTCAGAATTGAGTATAATATAGGTTTATTTAGAGGTAGGCTCACAGATCACAGTCCTCTGCACAAATGGGGAACAGGAACAGCACCTGAAGAGAAGGTGACCATGTGTTTTGCATCAGCATTTATAGTATAAGAGGTCACACCCAATTGGGCAGGTAACTTAAAGGCTACTGGCTATAGGAATTCCTACAGCACCCTCCCCTTTTGTTTCAATAAGAAAGTTCTAAGCTTAATACAAAATTAAATACAATAAGAACAAATATCACAGGCAGGGAACCCTGACTGCTCTTTGGACTAGAAAGGGAGGGGGGGAATGGGGGAGGGGGAGGAAAATTGGAGGAGGGGAGGAGGTGGAAATTTTTAAT
>LOJH01042680.1:0-14144 GCA_001685095.1 Ellobius talpinus
TTCTTATTGTAGAACCATTTTAGTTAATAAATCCATTAATTAACAACTCTGGGCTTTTTTTTGGTTTGTCAATGGACTTTATAGGTAGCTATTTTTGTTCCCCATGCCAGGGAGTTCCCCCTTGTCTTAGCATTTCAACCCATTCTGGGCATGGAGCATGGGACAACGTGTTCCTTTCTACAACTACTTCAAGCTGACATTGGGGCATTGTTATCAGGGCCCAAGAAGGCTGAAAGGCTAGCCAAAGCTAAGGAGGGAATTCAGGCTGTGGGGCACTCGTCAGAAGCATCTGGTTCGCAGACCTTGTTGAAGAGACAGGGTCAAGAGAATCTGTCTCCGAACATATGGTGGAAATGCTAGAAAGGAAGACATCAGATGTTAATCTCTTGCCTCTCTATATGTGCACAAACACACACACACACTAGCATGCACACATATGCACATGTAAACATATATATATGCATGCATACAATAAGATATCCCCTTTGAATAAGACATCTATATTAAAAAATTAAAAATGAAATGTAAAAAAAGAAAACAGTGACATTTGCTTTTATTAAGGCACCATGTCAGCAGGCATTTAGATGTGATTACATATGAGAAATAACAACAGGGTCTCAAGGAGAGAGAGTAACACTCAAAAATGAGTAAATTTGACAGAAATAATTTGTAAAAGATATTAATGACATATACATGAATGCTATCAAAACAATGCATTTAAGATATATAAACGTATCCTCAGTCTTTGTCTCAAAGAGTACCATATTAAAAACCTTTCCATAGTTGAGATTTTGTTTAAAAAGTATTTATGTATATGAATATTTTGCTTATATGTATGTATGTGTATCACATGTGTGTCTTGTATCCACAAAAGCCAAAAAATGGGTGTGAGATCCCCTGAAACTGGAGTTATAGGTGGTTGTGAGTTACCATGTAGGTGCTGTCTATCAAATTCTGTTCCTCTGGAAGAGCAGTCAGTGCTCTCAGCCACGGAGCCATCTCTCCAGCAGCACTAGTTGAGAGTTTTAACTTTTTAAAATACCCATTGGTTATGGGAGTTTTTTGGCTAAGATTATTCCAATTCATTTTGGCATGTGTGCAAGTGGACGTGTGTGCTTGTGTGTGTGGAGGCTCAAGGATGACATGGTGTCTTCTTCAGTTGCTCTCCACTTTATCTGTGGAGGTGGTCTCCTGCTGAATGGAGCTCCCTCAAGTCCAGCTAGTTTAACTAGCCTGCCTGCTTCAAGTGTCCTTGTCTCTGCTTCCCAAGGCTGGGACGACAGGTGACTGCCACACCTGCATTGCTTGTACTCAAGTTCAGGGGATCTTTTATTCTATTTTGATCTTTTGAGACAGAGTCTCATTGGGTAACCTTAGCTGGCCTGAACTCATTATGTAGACTAGGTTGGCCTCCACTTCATAGAGATCTGCCTGCTCCTGCTTCTTGAATGCTGGGATTTAATATGTGTGCCACCATGTCAGGCTTGGTGATGGAGAGCTGAATTCTGCCCCTCATACTTGAAGGTAAGCACTTTATCCATTAAGTCAATCCCTAGTCCCCCTACCCCGACCCATATTTTTCATTGACACAAAGTATTGTATCACTAATATGAAAACGTTGCCTTGACTAATTGTTTTATGTTTCAGTAAGTTTCATTTTTCATATTTTAAAGATAACATTAAAAGATTCTTTTTTATGTTTTTGTTTTGTTTTGTCTTTCAAGACGGTTTCTCTATGTAGCTTTGGAGTCAGCCTGGAATCTCTCTGTAGACCAGGCTGACCTTGAATTCACAGAGATCCCTCTGCCTCTGCTTCTGCCTCCACCTCCGAGTACTGGGATTAAAGGTATCCACCACCACCTGGCTATTTTTTAAAATTTATTTAACTTTATTTTATTTACATTGGTGTGAGGTTCCCTGGAAGTGGAATTACAAACAGTTGTGAACTGCCACCATGTGAACCCAGCTCCTCTGGAAGAACAACCAGTGCTCTTAACCACTGAGCCATCCCTCTGGCCCCTGAAGAGCTTCTTAATCAAAATATCTAGCATCCCTGATATACAAATGGGTTTTGCTGATCTAATTATTTGTGTGATAACTATAATGAAAGTTTTGAATCATTCACTTTTTTGAAACAAACTATTTGTGCATCATTGTTTTGATACACTCATACTCCATTTGTTAAAATTTGTTTAGAAAATTTATTGCTGTATGAATTAGTGAATTTTCTCTAGACCAAGTTTTCTCCTATTGTGCTATCTGAATTGGATGTTGGCACTAAGGCCAAATTGATTTCATAAAATTAACTAGAGACATTCTATTTTTCTCTCCTATGAATCAACTTAGTTAGAATTCATGTTATCTGTTCTTTCAATATTAATAGTAAAGATTGACAATCCTGACAATCCTTAAGTTTTTAATTTATACATGTTTCCAAATGTGTGTAGAACTTTTTTCACTTAAAGTTTGTGTCTATTACTGGCCAGAAGCCATAGATGTATTGGTCAGGAAAAGTAACGAGACATTAACCTTCAGAAGCTCAATGTAATAGTCTCCTTCTAGTTCCCATCACAGCTGAGATGCTCCTGCTTGTGTCTATGCTGTGTGTGTCTTCCAGGATTTTGACATGCAACCTCATCCAAGCAGCACCTATCGCCTGGCTTCACAGGTTCATGCTCTCAATCCAACATGGAGGAAAGTCTACGTCCCCGAAGAAGAAGGAGCAATGAGGAAATAAAAGAGCCCTGCTACAGTGTGAGACCTTGCCAGGAAATAATCTAGTTTCTCTAGATTAGCAAATTCATTACCATGGATTTGCACACAATGGCCTTTCACAATCGGTTTAATTTTAGTTGTGTTCCTGTCTCTGATTATATCTTCTCTGTCACTTTTAATTTTTTGTAATTCATATTATCTTTCTTACCTAATATGTGTTGTCTGACAGTCATCCATTGGTCTTTGCAAAAAATAAAAGCTTTTGTGTTTCTTCATTATTTCAAGAACTATTGGCAAAATTCTAAGTAATGAGCACTTTGTGCAGTGACTGGAAGCCATGCACGCAGAGATGTATCTTTCTCTCATTTCTCTTATAATCCATTTTGTTGTTCTGATGTCACAGATTCGGTGGTTTTGAAATTACCTTTCATCATTCTTTTTACTTTTAATAAAAGCTTCTAGGGCCATACAAATCTTTCCCGATTTGAATACGTTCCATTGGGTTTGAATATTAATGGTCCACATTTTCCTTTCAAGATAATTTTTTAGCTTGTGGTTTTGATTTCCTCTTTGATTTAGGATTTTTTTTAAACAGCACATTTTCATTTCCAAGAAGTTAATTTTTTGATGATTATATCCTTTTTATCTCTACATTGAATTATTATTAGAAAATGGAGTCCGTGACGTCTCTCCTCTTAGAATTTATTTTTCCTTTGTGGCCAAGAGCATGATTGATCAATCTAAGTGCTTCATAGGTCTAAGCAGACAATCTGTGTTCTCTGAAGCAAGACACTGTTTCACACTGCTTGTTGACTGTGTTATTAAAATAATCTACATCCTGACTTACAATTTATCTGCATCATCTATCAAAATCATGGAAAGATATATTAAATCTTCCTACTATATCTCTCTAAAGATTGAACAGTACTTCTGAAATCTTTTCATATTTTTTATGTCTCTGTTGTTTTGTGCATAAAATTTGATGCATGAGTTATGGGTTATGGGAGACTTTCCTGAGTCTGTGAGAACGGTGTCACCAGCCATTAAAGAATGCCTCTCGCTTCATTTTAGCATTTTCACCTCATTGCTTATTGATAGGCAAAAGCTGTGGTTGATTTTGTTAGCACTTGCTGGTCTATCTTGGCTTATAACTCCATTTTCAATATTTCTTTTACTACTTTGTTTCAGACGAATGTCATTTCGAAATCAGTTTGGAGTACGCCGTGTTAAATTTACTGAGAGAAGCTGTGCTTTCTCCACTGTGTGACGTGGCTTCTTTAGATTCCATTCTTCTGCTGCAACTCTTCTCTCCCCTCGTTAGTTCTCCCCATGTCAAATCTTTCTTCATTAGCTTTTCAAATTTGGTAATGTGGAATTTCTTCTCTAGTTTATAGGCCACTAACAGTTAAATCGATAGTTAAATATGTGGTGATATATTATAATTTCAGAGTCCAACAGAAATTCTATTGATTCCTCCTAGTGTGATTGTGGGTTTTGTTTTTTTTTTTTCTTTCTCTTCTCTCTCCTTTCTTGAGAAACCTACAGGGTTTTTATTTTTTTCACTCTCACATGCTCCGCTCATCCTGGCTTACAGGTTTTCATGTTTAAGTTTCAAGACTCAGCAGAAGGAGATGACACCTAAATGAAGCCATTGGGATATAGAAAGAGAAAGGGACCAGAGTTAAGGAGGAGGGAGAAGAAGGGGGGAAAGGGAAGGTGAACTTTAATTAGACACCCAAATGTCCTGGGCAGTCAGTAGCTGTGGACAGCCACAGCTTGCTACCTTTGGCTCCTGCTACACACTCACTGATTCTTTTCCTACCTTTTTGATGCAGGAAGGGAAATCCAATCTCTTTCATTACATTATGGCCAGAAATAACAGTATGTGTCTTTCTCTAAATAACCTTTACTAAAACATTGCGTGCCCTGTTAATCTGTGTATGCAAGTCTATTATTACTTGGGGGCATTTGTTTTTTTTCCTGTAATTTATTTTATTTTTCCTCTAGTTTGCCTCTGTCTATATTCCAGCAGGAGTTGCACATGTAGAAATTGTCCCTCACTGGTTCCATGGACCAACCATCCTCTTTTGCTCTATTAATTCCACCCCTTGCACTTTGCTCTATGGTGTGAGGTGGCTTCCCTGTAGAATTTCTGCACTATTAACTGGCCTTTCAACAGTAAACATAGCCTTAGGAAAGTTGTTGACCTGATCATGGCTTTGAGTTCCATCAGCATCCATGCAGGTCAGGCTGTGGGATGCAGGAGCAGCGACAAACCATAAAATGGTGTGAGGCAGAGCAGAAATTTTCTTCCATGAGAAAGTAGCAACCAGCCCCTTCTGATCCATGAAGACTAAAGAGAGCCACTGGTTGGCTGTCATTTTGGAGACATTAACCTCCTTCCAAAATCCGATGGTGTAAAGCATTTTGACTTTAAATCCTAGATGTTAGACTATCTCAGGATTCCTCAGATTGAGTTGAGTGTGTCTCCTTCTGCTTCTGAAGATTTCATGGTTAATAATCCTTCACGTGTTCAAAAGCTATTGCAAGTCTGCTCTTTGCCATACACTATTTTAGTGACTAGGGAAATGCAGATGAGCAAAGTTCTTGCTCTGTTAACATTTACAATCTCCAAGGAGAAGGAGCAAACAAGCAAATGAATGGATATTTAGAAATGTGATAAGCCCAGGAGGAAAACACAGCAAGCAAGAGTGGATGGGTATGTGGGCCTTGGGTACTACTTAAAGCAGAACGAGCAAGGCATCAAACAGCATAGCTTTAGACAGAGAATGCAAGGCTTGTTCAACCCCAGCACACTTTAGGCTTACTTTGGAGTTCTACGTAATCTGACTTACCTGCTCTAAGGTATGGAACAGGTCCTTAGCACAACTGATGCCGCGTTAGAAGCACCATTCTGACTGTAAAACCCAGCACATAGGCCCCAACACCTACCAAAAGGGAAACAAGAACCCAATCCATCAAATACTTAGTCCATAATACTAGGAAAGTCCCTAAATGTTCTAACCTTGCTTTCTGGCTTTTGTAGTTTTGCTTTTTGTTAGCTGTTCTTTTTAACTGAAATGTGTTCACCAGGGAGTGGTTTGGGGTATAAAAGACAGAGAATGGTGATGCTTAAGGCTGTGTGATTCGGGAAAACTCTCTGTGCAACCATCAGCCAGGACTATAAACATTCTATACGGCTTCAAGAATGAATTCATATGAAGAGCTTAGATGCTCTGGTGTAAAAGTTTGTGTAAAGAGTAACGCTTTGATTCTGTAGTCTGAATGACATAAGAAAACACTGGTGGGTTCTCAGGAAAGAATAAATAAATAAAGTCAGCAAGATGGCTTCCTGAGCAAATGCTCTTGCAAGCAATAGTGTGAGTTCGTATTCCCAGCACCCACGTAACAGTAAAGGGCAAGAACAGCCTCTGCAGAGTTGTCCTCTCAACTCCTCATGAGTTCCATGACACACGAACACTAAATGACATGACACTTCAGAGTGAGTCGGTGTGATGTGATCAATACTAGGAAGAAGAGGAAAGGCCACGAAAGGACGAAAACATCAGGGTTCTGTTGCAAGAAAAGTAATCACTAGAAGCTTCTTGGGCCAGGTGACAAAAAGTGTTGTCAGCAACCAAGAAGTGGAAGCAACATAAGCTGCCTCCCCCTAAATGAATGGGAATGCAAAGATGGCCTACACAAAAACAAAGTACACTGTTCATCCTAAAAAAGAAGGAAATTTTGATACATGCTATGACTTGAATGTGCATAATGCTAAATCAGTGGATCTCAACCTGTGGGTCGTGACCCCTGAAGACCTTTGAGAAACACAGATATGTACATTATGATTCATAACAGAAGCAAAATTGCAGTTATGAAGTAGCAATGAAAATAATTCTATAGTTGGCATGAGGAACTGTATGCAAGGGTTGCAGCATTAGGAAGGTTGAGAATCACTGTGCTAAAAAACAGAAATAGGATAAACACATGATTTCACTCACATAATCCCTAGAATGGAAAGCCCTAGAGACAGAAAGTGAGCAAAAGCTTCAGAGCCCAGAAACAAGAGAGATGGGGTATTCCTGTTTGACAAGTGCTGCTTCAGTTTGGGATGAAGACTACATGTGGAAAGAAATGAGAGTGGAGGCTGTATTAACAGTATGAGCACCACTAATGTCAATGAACTAGGTGTGAAAAATGGCTGAAATATTTCTTTTATCATAAATATACTCTCTGTATCTAATAATATGCAATGCCTAGTATATATACATCCCATGTATAAAATTTACAGAATATGGAAATTCTCTTTACTTTCTGGAATTTTTTCCCTGTGAATACAAAATTTCTCTAATAAACAATCTTATTTTTTATTTTAGATACAATTTACCTACACCTCAGGTTTGGGTGCAAAAGGTATATTGCTGATGATAGGTTTATATTTAAGCAGCAGCTGAAGTAGTCCAAAACAGTTACCTAGGGAAAGGAACAAAAAAGGAAAGGAGTTATTCAGTCCCATGGTTGTTCAAAGCTGTTTGACATTGTTTGGAAATGTCAGAGCCCTGGCATGAATGAAAGGGGAGGGGGGATTGGAACATATTTTCCTATTGGCCTGCAATCTTCACCCTTATGTGCATTTGCCATGAGGTCTCCAAATAGTTAGTGCTAAGTCTTAACAGCACTAAGCATTCATAACCCTACAGTCTGTCTGATCAGAGCTTTGTAGGGTAGGAACAGGAAAAACAAACAAACAAACAAACAAGACCACCCCTCCCAACCTTCAAATGGCTCTTGGTGGGTTTTTTTGTCATTTTAGTACAAGAACAAACACAATATTTTGTGCTTAATGTGCAGTTCAATGTAACATGTTTTTGTGTTTTGAAAGTAGAGCATTTCCTGACCCCAGCCCGGATATTCTGGTCCCATTGGCCTTTAATCTCCAACCTCATTCTCTTCCTCCATGCTAACTAACCATGCCACATGCTTGGAATAAGAAAATGTAGTAACAGAGAATGATGTGTTGCTTTTATTGGTTAATGAATAAAGAACTGCTTTGAGCCTATGGCAGGGAAGAATAGAAGGACGGAGTCAGAGAGGCACCATGTAGCCCCACTGGAGACAGACACCAGAACTTTAGCCAGTAAGCCACAGCCACGTGGTGATACACAGATTAATAGAAATGGGTTAAATTAATATGTAAGAGTTAACCAATAAGAAGCTAGAGCTAATGGGCCAATAATCACACAGAACCAATATTAATTAAATCATTAAATCATTTTGGGGCTAAGCGGCAAGGGACAAACAAGCAGCCTGATGCTGTAGATTGTGATTATTTTGGGGCTAAGCTAGCCAGGCAGCTGGGAACCAATAAGCAGCCTCCTTTCAACAAGAGAAGATCCTGCTGAAGTAGCAGCAATGTCAGTGTCTTAGCTAGGGTCATTACAGACACAACAAAACCAATCATGACCAGAAGACACGTTGGGAGGAAAGGGTTCATTTGGCCCACACTGCCAGATCACTGTTCATCATAGAAGGGGTCAGGACAGGAGCCCAAACAGTGCATGAATCTGGATAGCAGGAGTCAATGCAGAGGTCATGGAGGGGCTTGCTCCCCATGGCTTGCTCCTATGAACCCTGCTTTCTTATAGAATACAGGACTACCAGCCCAGGGATGCCACTACCCTTAATGAGCTGAACCTTCCCCCATCAACCACTAATTAAGATGTCTTGTGGCTGGGTCTTATGAAGGCATTTTATTAACTGAGGTTCCCTCCTTTCAGATAACTCTAGTTTGCATGTCAAGTTGGCATAAGACTAGCCTGCTGAGTTAGGAAACCCACCTGGGTGTGGGCAGGCTCTCTGTGCTGACTTTCTCTTATAGGCTGATTTCCTGGATTCCTTTGAAATACTCTACACTCTTGTCTGCAGACCATCACTAGATGTAGACAATGCCTCCACTTATCAGGCTACAACTACTGTATCTTTTAGCACCTACACAGCGGCTGAACTCCTTTCCAATCCATCATCTTGAAACTGAGTCAGCAACGTTGTATGTAACTGTCTTAGTTAGGGTTTACTATTGCTGTGAAGAGATACCATGACCACAACTCTTATAAACAAAACATTTAATTGAGGTGTTTTTTTATACAGCTTCAGAGGTTCAGTTCATGAGCATCAAGGAGGGGAGCATGGTGCTGGCAGACATGGTACTGGAAAGGTAGCTGAGAGTCTTGCAGGCAACAGGAAGTCAACTGAGACACTGGGGGTGGGTATCCTAAGCATAGAAAACCTCAAAGTCTGCTCCCACAGTGACACAATTCCACTAACAAGGCCATACCCACTCCAACAAAGGCACACCACCTAATAGTGCCACTTCCTATGAGAATATGGGGGTCAGTTACGTTAAAACTACCACAGCGTCCTTGCATATGACCCACAGAATCTAATAGGAAGAACCACTTCCGTGTTCCAGCCCACCAAATTGAAAAACAGTTTGTTGCTAGCACATCAAGGCCCAGAAAGATAAATGGAGAGGGGGATGGGTAGGTATGTCTAAGAGACAAGTGACAAACACTGGCGTGGGTGTGAAAGAAAAGGAACCTTTGTGCATTGGTGTAATGAATGCAATGGTGGGAATGCAAACATGCAAAGCTACTTTGGAAATGAGTCTAAAGTTGTCTCAAAACACAAAACAAAACAAAACTAGGAAACAGATCTACCAAATGAACCAGCACTCCTGGGCATTTGCCCTAAGGTGTTTGTATTTTACCATAGAAACATTTGGACACCCATGTTCATTGCTGCTCTATTCCCAATAGCTAAGAAATGGAATAAGTCTAGGTGTCAAACAAGTAACAAAAGGATAATGAAAATGTCATGCATAAACATAGAATTTCTTACATATATAACAGAAAAATGAAATTCACAAGTAAATAGTTGGAACTGGAAAAAATATTATCCTGACTGAGATATCCAAGCTGAGAAAGATAGATGCCACATGTTCTTTCTCATAGGTACAGCCTGTCTTTGATTCTTTAGATTGCTCTGTTTAGCTGGGAGTATTTGTAGAAGCTAGGAACAAGAAAGGAGCCATATCCCGGGGGAGGTAGGAGAGTAGAACTCAGATAATATGAGGGGTGAAAGGAGAATATTGAGGTTCAAATGAAGAGGGGGATGGGAAAGTAGGGTAGAGGACGGAGGAGAGGAATAGCTTCCGCTAGGAATGTTTGAAAAGGTTGTAGAAACCTATTATTTTATAAACTTCTTAAAGCGTATAACATTATTTATATTATGCACACACACACACATACACACACACACACACACCAGGAGCACTGATCCCAGTATATGATATCTCCATATATAAGAGGAGTTTAAATGGAGTTACCATATACTGAGACCAACTCCTTTCAGAAGCCATAGATTATCAAACAAAAACCCCAGTGCAAGATGTTGGGTCTAGAGAAGCATCTCCAGAGACGACCCCACGACCAAGTTATCCCATACAATTGGCTATCAACCAAATTCCCATAACAACAAATATCTATGAAGTGCTCAGCCCCAAAGGGAACATCTTGATCACCCTTCAATCCTTGCCAAACCACACATCAAGGCTCACGGAAAAATCACAGGAGAAAGGGCAGTAAGAGTGTAAGAGCAAGAGGTTGGGGAGGACAACTACAAAATAGTATCTTCCGGTCATTGCAGGACATCCTAGACATTCACAAGATCAAACCAGTAAGATTTCAGCATGGACTGGGAGCCTGGCGAGCCGACCCCTCTAAGCTAAGGAGCTATTAACAGTTACTGGTGCTGGGGAGGGAGGAAGAGTCAGTTCTCTTCAGCAGTATGGCCCCATTTAGGTTAAGCACTCTCCTGTAGATGGCTTCACACCCATGCATATTTAAGGATCACTACTTTTGGACTCAGTGGGATATTTTAAAATGCAGAGAAGGAAGAGGAAGAGAAGGACATCGTTAAGTTGGGAGGTGGGTAGAGGGCCATCTAAGAGGTGTTGTTGAGCAGTGTCAGAACAAACACAATTGAATGGCATTGCACACAGGTATGAAATTGTAAGTGAATAAATAATGAGAACTACATGAATATAAGAAGGGCAGAAATAAAGGCATCTATAATTAATATTTTTTAAAAATCCTGGGCCGGATGTGGTGGCTCATGCCTTTCTTACCACTTGGGAAGCAGAGGCAGGCAGATCTCTCTGAATTTAAAGCTGGCCTGGTCTGCTGTGAGTTTAAAGTCAGCCTGGTCTAAATAGAAAGTCGCAGACCAGCCAGTGAGACCATAAATAAATAAATAAATAAATAACCAAGAAAATAAATCTTGTTAACATGAATTCTTCCCACATTCAGTAGGATATTAGCATTTTATTTTTAAAGTGATTGAACCTGGTATTGCAATTTAGCTCATGTTAATATCATTGCCTGTTCATACATACTCCTATAGGTTAGTGAATGAATGCCAAAAATTTTAGGAAAATATAAGAGAAAACTAATCATCTCATTAAAAAACAAATCAACTTTATATTTTTCTAGCTTAACAAATTAATCAAGATTTCTCTTGATTATATGAGTAAGAAAAAAATGTTGTATTAGTACATACAAACATAAAAACATGATTAAGTCTTGCTTAACTGGAATGTTTTAAATGAACCACTTTGCTAAATTGAATTTTCAGGTTAAGCAGCAACTCCCTTCCTGTCTCAATGTTTGTCATTAAATAACTTCCTTAAATTTGGAGCTGCCTTCAGTCATTTATGGAATTAATAGAGTATATATGTAAAACCAAATTAATTTATATATGTTATTTTCTGCTGAAGTATGAGTTATGGGAAGCTTAATATTAAGAATTATAGGAAATGTCAGAAAGCCCTTGGACTTGGGGCTGCAATACATTCCTCTGGCCTTGGAGAGACACACACCATATAGAGAATTGAAATAGCCTGATGGAGGAAGATGTCATACCTGAGCAGCTAGGACTTGTCAAGAACTTAATTCCAACCAAATCTTGTTTTGTGCATGTGTGTGGAACCCAGTTTGGAATAGGGACCAGGTTCTACATTCTTGGGTGACACCTTAACAAGGAAGATTCAATTAATATGCTGAACAATAGTGTGCCTTTGCATTTTTAGGCTTTTCTTGTGCAACTTCACACACTAGCCATGTATTTTAATTCTTTCACGTGGTATTTGGGCAGAAAATACTGTGGTCAACATGTGTTTTTTTGTAACATACCATGAGTGGATTGGGTAGCAGAGCCACAGGTATTGGGACAGAGCAATTCTTGAAGGATGGCAAGAGATTCTATAAATTCTGAAGGTCATCCCCAAGTCCCTGATATGTACAAGGGAAGTGGTTTTAAATAAAAAGTTCTATAGGTTTAGGTTCTGACTTACGCAAGGACTTTTACGCTTGTTCCACAATAAAAAGAACTTTTGAACACAACAAGCCCATATAAAGTGATGAATGTATTGAACAAAAGCCCACACAAGCCAATGACTAGAAGGATTTTATGTGCTTTGATGTTACCACTGAAGACACCAAAACCTTTATAAACTTAGTATTTGAGTGTGTGCGGTCAGGATGAGAGATAAGGAAATGACTGAGCCCACCAGCATTGATGCTCAATCAAAGTGGGAAGTCAGTTGTGTTAGGAAATTTTCCAACCAAATGGACCTAAGAAACAAGCTGGTGTAGTTATCCTAATATCTAACAAAATGGACTTCAAACTAAGAATAATCAAAAGAGATGAAGGACATTTCGTATTCGTTGCAGAGAAAGTCCATCAAGATGAAGTTTCAATTCTGAACATCTGTGCGCCAAATACAAGGTCACCCACATTTGTAAAAGAAACATTACTAAAGCTTAAAACACACATCAAACCCCACACACTAATAGCTGGAGACTTCAACACCCCACTTTCACAACTGGACAGGTATACCAGGAAGAAACATAACAGAGAAATAAAGGAACAAACAGATGCTATGACTCAAATGGGCTTAACAGACATCTATAGAAATTTCACCCCCAAACAATAGAATACACCTTCTTCTTCCCACCCCATGGAACTTTCTCTATAATTGACCCTTTGGGGGAAAAAACCCTCAACAGATACAAAAAAAAATTGGAATAAGCCGTATATCTTATCAGATCACCATAAAGCTAGAATCCAACAACAACACTAATTTCAGAAAATGCACAAACTCGTGGAAATTCAACAATGCTCAACTGAATCACCACTGGGTCAAGGAAGAAATAAAGAAATTAAGGACTTCCAAAAACTCAATGAAAATGACAGCACAACATACCCAAAACTATGAAAGCAGGTTTAAGAGGAATGTTCACAGCACTAAATGCCACATAAAGAAGCTGGAGAAATCCCACACTAGCAAATTAGCAGAACTCCTGAAAGCCCTAGAACACAAAGAAGCAAATGCACCCAGGAGGAGTAGACAGCTGGAAATAATCAAACTGAGGGCTGAAATCAATAAAATAGAAACAAAGAAAACAATACAAAGAATCAATGAGAGAGTTGGTTCTTCGAAAAAATCTACAAGATAGACAAACCTTTATCCAAACTAAGCAAAAGGCAGAGAGAAAATATCCAAATTAACAAAATCAGAAAGGAAAGGGGGAACTTAGCAATAGACATGGAAGAACTCCAGAGAATCATCAGGTCTTACTTCAAAAACCTGTACTCCACAAAAAATGGAAAATTTAAAGGAAATGGACAATTTCCTGAATAAGTACCACATACTAAAATTAAATCAAGACTATATAAACAAATTAAATAGACCTACAACTTCTAAGGAAAGAGAAACAGTCATCAGAAGTCTCCCAAACAAAAAAAGTCCAGGACCACATGGTTTCAGCGTGGAATTCTAACAGAATTTTAAAGAAGAGCTAATACCAATACTCCTCAAATTGTTACACACAATAGAAACAGAAGAAACATTACTGACCTTGTTTTTTTAGGCTACAGTTACACTGATACCCAAACCACACAAAGACACAACTAAGAAAAAGAATTACAGATCAATCTCACTCATGAACATTGATGCAAAAATACTAAATAAAATACTGGCAAACCAAATCCAGGAACACTTCAGATAAATCACCCACCATGATCAAGTAGGCTTCATCCCAGAGATGGAGGGATGGTTCAACACACAAAAAAACCATCAATGCAATCCACTACATAAACAAACTGAAAGAAAAAAAAACATGATCATCTCATTAGCTGCTGAAAAAGCCTTCGACAAAATCCAACACCTCTTCGTCATAAAGGTTTTGAAGAAGTCAGGGATACAAGGAATATTCCTAAACATAATTAAGGCAGCATACAGCAAGCCAATAGCTAACATCAAACTAAATGGAGAGAAACTCAAAGTGATCCCACTAAAATCAGGAACA
>LOJH01042681.1:0-11562 GCA_001685095.1 Ellobius talpinus
TGTGGGAGCCGGGCGGGACGAAAAGCAGGCCTGCGCCTCCCCTATCACTACAATAGAGGTTAAGCTGGGTTAAATGGTGGCACACACCTTTAATCCCAGCACTCAGGAGAGAGAAAGTGAATCTCTGAGTTCGAGGTCATCCTGATCTACAGAGTGAGTTCCAGGACAGTCCGGGATACACAGAGAAACCTTGTCTCAAAAAAAAGAAAGAAAGAAAAAGAAAAGAAAAAGAAAAAAGAAATAGAAGCTATCCTTCAAAATATTAAACACATTTACCATATGACATTGAAAATCCAGTTCTTAAGGGAAATGAAAATATGTGTTGACACAAAGACTTAGACACAAATGTTCACAGCAGGATTATTCATAACAACTAGAAGAAAACAATCCAAATGTCTGTCTACTGAAAAATGAGCTAGTGGAATATAGTGTATCCACCAACAGGATATTATATTTGACCATGAGAAAAGATGAAATGTTGGTATACACCAAGACACAGATGAGCCTTGAACTCATTCTAAGTGAAGCCAAGCTCTATCAATCATTAAGCAAAGAAAATACCAACATGATGGTGTTGTCTCCTCCATTTCGGTTCTCTCCAGATGACCTAGTTGTATCCTGTTGACAAGAAACCAAACAAGATGCAAGCAAGCAAAAAGAAACAAATGAGGAAAGATTGAAAGTCTGCGTCTGAGGGCCCCTTCTTCCTTCATCATAGCATGCAGAGGGGCAAGCAAGGTCAGGAGAGACCGAAAGGAGCACTCACAGTAAGGTCACCAGTCAAGGTCAAGAACGGCGCTACATGCTTGTAATTCCAACACTAGGGAGTCTGAGGCAGGAGGATTGCTGTGAGTTTCATGCAGCTTGGGCTGCAGTGAGAGTTCATAGGCAGCCCCGTGGTGTAGGGAACTGTAGCGACAGTGCAAGGCTCTTTTATTTGTCCTGATCCCACTTCACGCAAGAACTCCACAAGGGTACCAATATGCCTGTCTCTGAAGGGTCCCCACTAGCCAGTTCCAGCCTTTTCTGTCCCATACTCCTACCATCTCCTCACTAGACCATTGATGACTCTGCAAGTGTCTTGGTCCCCACCTCGCTCCATGTTTTCTCCTCTCCCTGGAGTGTAAGGACCATCTAGAGCATCTGAGCACTAGGCCATCTCTGGTGTGCTCACTGCTGTGCCACAGGGCTGAGAGACAAGGGTAACAGCAGGATGGTTGTGGTGCTCCTTCCTATCCTCCCTCACTTACTATCCGAGACCTAGTAAGTCCTAGATGGCACACAATTTTGAGTGAAACTGAGCATCTAACTTTGCCATGAGTGCCCTCAGCTGCTCCTATGCCCGTGTCACCTCTCGTGTTGGGTAAAGGCTGACTAGAGATGCCCATCTGCCATTTGCACGTGTCCATATGCCTCATAGAGATGCATGGGGTTTTGTTTCATTACTTTTCATGATCTTAACTTGAGTACTAGGGTCTTGTATGACCCAAGGTGTCCCTAGCTGGACTTTCCCATACTTGACTCAGGCTATGTTATCCAACTCTCTACACACCACACACACACCACACGTGTGTCTTCTTTTTTTAGACAACGCAGTACATGCTAGAGAGCTGTGTGCATTAGCCTTAGTCTCTACTCAAAATGGTCACATCGTGGCTCATAAGGGTCAGAAGTGGAATTGAAACCCAAATCAATTTGACCTCAGAGTCCAGCTTCTCTCATCAGCTATATTAAGAGGAAAATGAAACCACTGTAGCTCCTTGATGCCCAGTCCCTCCACTTGTCTGCAGGGGAAGCTGAGGATGCCAGTGAGGAGGTTTGGGTTTGAAGTCAGACAACTAGTAACCGGACACCAGCACTTCCTAACTGTGGAAAGGCGGGCAAGTTACTTAACCTCTCCGTATTCTCACCTCCTTGATGACCAATGGCAGTGATAACAGTGAGAACTCTGAGGGTCAAGCCACTTCAAGGGTGTGATGTACATAAAGGAAGTAGGATGGAGCTTGGTACGTAGTAACCTCTCAGGGAATGTCTATGAGCTGGTGGCATGATGAGACAAACACCTCAGGACTGCACTGTCTCTGTCCCTGCTCTTCACCTCATCCTCTTTATCCCAGTGCCTACCCCAGAGAGTGAATGATGTATATCAAAAGATATGTCCTAAATCCTGGACCTTTTATCTTATTTCCAAAAGTGTTTTTGGTAGGCGCGACTAAGTTAAGGATCTTGGGCTGAAGGGATCTGTCTGGGTTATCTTAGTAAATAATCCAATAACAAGTGTCCCCATGAAAGAAAGGCAGGGAGCGATTTGATTTTATCATCACAGTATCTGAGTATTGTTACCTTTATAGTATATTTAAGTTACAAGACGCCTGGAGAAGATAGAAGCATTCCAAGGCCTTACCTTAGTTTCTGGGGAAGGGCTTGATGCATTTTGGGCTGTGCACAGGATAGTTGTATCATTCTGGGTGGCAGTATGCCTCTTTATACTGTCTTTGAAGGTTAAAACAGGTTTAAGGAGATGTGTGGGTTAGTGCCAACTTAATAAGAGATGGTCTTTTAATGGTTAATTTTTTATATTAATTTGAATGGACCAAGTAGTATGCAGATGCTTGATCTGACATTATTCTGGGAGGTGGATATGGTGTCTATAATTTTAGCACTCAAGAGACTGAGCTGGAGGATCAAGAGTTCAAGGACAACCTGGATCCATAGAAATATCTTGTCTTAAAAATCCACATTATTTCCTCTGGGCTCTGCTCCAGTATTTCTTGATCTCAGGCACCTAAGGTTTGTGTTCCCAGGGACTGCTTTCTTTTCCTTAGCCTTTGCTGGAATGTCCATATCTTTCTCACTTGTTTTCTCCTCTGCCACATGAGCTGGGAGATCTCAATCAGTCTTCCAAACATTAAGCATGTTCTTTTCCACTGACTTTGCCCTTAGAAATAGGCTTCTTGTCTCCATGATCTGGAGCTAGTCCCCATCATCTGGAGTTTGTCTTTATCATCTGGAGCTCATCTCCATGATCTGGAGCTCATTTCCATGATCTGGAGCTTGTCTCCATCATCTGGAGCTCGTCTCCATTATCTGGAGCTCATCTCCATCATTCTGCAGCTGCATCTCCTGGAATGTCTTTATGGTCTTCTTGGACAGGAACAGTACAAAAAATTTAAAAAAAAGACATAGTGTGTTCATCACGAAATAAAGATCAAGAAATCAATGAGACAGTGGAGACAATTAGTGAAGAGGTTTAAGAAGAACAAAAATAAAGTCAAGTTAGTGATTAACTCTGGAATGTTTTTCAGCATCTATGCAAACATCAATTCAGCGAATGATGGTATCTGTATATAAGGAAAGAAAACATAAGCTTTCTTCATTGTCTTCAAACATCCACATGGAGATCATGAGGGGTTGCTGGGAATCTCAGAGTAGCGGTGAATTAAAGTTTGGGGAGTAGGTGGCCAAAGGCACGGGCCCCTCCATCAGTGTATAATAAAGCTCCGAAGTTTACTGACAAAAGAAAACAGACTAATAGTAACCACACCACCAAACCCAAATGGGAGGGATTTTGAATTATATTAGAATCCATTTTTTTCTGTGTATGAATGTTCACATGTGTGTCTGTTCACCATATGCATGCCATGTGCTTGCGGAGGCCAGAAGAGGGCATTGGATCCCCTGGATCTGATGTTCCATACAGATGACCATAGCCAACATGTTGGTCTGGTAACCCAATACTGATCCTTTGTGAGAGCAGCAGAAGCTCTTAACCCTTGCTCTCCAACATTAACATTTAAGTGGGTGTAATGAGTAAAGCAGATTGCCCTTCCTAAAGTGGATGAGATTTATCCAATCACTTGAAGGTCTGCTGAGGAGAACAAAGGGCTGCCTGGCTGTTGCCTAGGTAACAGCATCTTCAGTGGGGAACACTGGCTCTTTCTGGTTCAGAACTCAAACTGAGATGTTAGCTTTGCAGATTTTGATGGGTTCTTTGTTTCATGACTTCCATTGACTTTATTTGTAAGATTAAAAACAATTCCCTACAACCCACTGGCCACTCACTTCCCGAATCCTTTCCCACCTATTCTTGAATGTTCATCCTTGGTTGAGCTCCCAAACCTCAGCTGGAAGTGTGTGTGTGTGTGTGTGTGTGTGTGTGTGTGTGTGTGTGTGTGTCCAGAAGAGGTATCACATTACCTGGGACTGGAGCTACAGTTATGAGCCACCATGTGGGCACTGGAGTCAATCCCAGATCCTTTGCAAGAGCAGCCATTGTCTCTAACCACTGGGCAATCTCTCCAGCCCTACAATGTGGTTCTTAATAGGCAGAAGGAGAAACAATCCCAATGTTCATGAAGTGAGAAAGGGGTAAACTTGCATCCTTGGTCCATACAGTAGAAGATCACGTAGTAATATCATCCAACATGGATGAACCTCTAAAATAAATCCTACATAGAAAGCCACCAAAGACCACATAGTGTGTGCATTTATACGACATATTCAGGATAGGCAGATCTACTGAGGAGAAGAAAAAGAGTAGTCTGGAGTTGGAGTGAGGAAGGAGCATGAGATGGGTAGTGCCTGACAACGGATATAGGTTTACCAAGGTGGTAGTGAAACCTTTTGAAATTAGTCTATGGTGATATTTACCCAGCAATCCAAGTGCATTAAGATGCAAAGAGCTAAGTACTGCTTATTGATTGGTTGGTCGACTGGCTGATTTTCGTGGTGCTGGGAGAGAAGTCCGGGGCCTTAACATGGCAGGCAAACAGTCTGCTGGTGGCTCTGGATGGACACTTTAAAGGAGCAGCTTTTATGACATACACATTGGATTTCTGTCAAGCTGTCAAGAAATAAGGGTGAATCTAAAAATCAATGACACAGTCAAAGTAACGTAGACTATAAACCCCAGTTTCAATAAGAGCGAAGAGCAGGAATGAGTTATAAATGGTGAGCAAATATTTGAAGCGCTCAAAAACAGCCAAGAAGGCCTAACCTTTCTATGGCATTTGGCAGATAAATGCTTTTCACATGTCATTCAGCTTCCGTGATGACGGTGAGGCAGGCTCCTAGTCCCTCACGATGGAGCCTGGGTGACAGTCCTCCCTGTCCAAGCCTTGATGAGCCGAGTAGGGTGACATGTGCTCCCACAGTGCTCACCTGGGCCCCACTGACTCCAGCAGCCCAATTTCATCGGGGCGTGGATGAGTGTGCGAGGAAGGCTTGCTGACCTTAATGCCCGTTGTGTAGGCGCTAGCTGTGTTTCTCCCAGAGGTTCCCATATGTGCTGGTGGTGACAGCAGGTCCACCTTCTCTAATGAGTGAGTACCTGGAATATCGATTTTCGGAGTGGCAGGCAAGCGCTGTCAGTCTGAGCAATCAGCCAGGCTGGAAGAGAGCCTGTCGGTCGCTGATGGAAGTTGAGTTGCTAAGGATGACCTGTCCCTTCCGAAAGTGTCACCAGCGGGCCCTGGGAGGCCCTGGGGGATACAGCCAAGATTCTCTACAGTAATCAGTGTGTCCCTCACCAAATGAAGCAGAAAGGGGAGGGATCACAGTTTACCAAGTCCTGAGCCTTAATGCCTGACTGTGGCCAAGTCAGTGGGGAGGCAGGAAAAAAGAGGGAGGGTGGCACCCACCTCCGCCCCTCACAGTTGGCTCAAGCCAAAGCAGGCACTCTTCTGGACAACTGAGCTCCTGAAGGGATCCTCATGGAGGGGCTTTGTTGGGCAAGAGTGACCTATCTCAGCTTCCTCCAGGGCTATCAAGCTGCTTACAAATAAAATGTCTCAAACAAGGCCGGACGAGAATAAAGTTCAGGGCCCTGGAGACATGGCTGAGCGAGTGTTAAGAACACTTGCTGCTCTTGCAGAAGTCCTGGATTTTGTTCCTAACACTCATGTGGTGGCTTGCATCATGCCTAATTCCAGTTCTAGGGAACCTAATGTCCTCTTCTAACCTCGAAGGGTAACAGGCACACATGTGTTCCATAGAAATACTTACAGTCAAAACACCCATATGCATAAAATAGAGATTTAAAAAGAATAAAGCTCCAATTGGTGGGGGCCTTTTTTGTATGGTACTTGTTGGCTTGAGAATGTTAGCTAACAGCATAGCATCAAGGAGGGAAAGACATACGACTCTCTGTCTCTGTCTCTGTCTCTCTCTCTCTCTTTATCTCTCTTACAGCACCTCACATAGCTTAGACTAGCCTCAAAGTCATTATGTGGCTGGGGATGACCTTGAACCTGTGATTCCCCTGTTTTCATAGCTCAACTGCTGTGATTACTAGCCTGTATTACCAAATTTGGTTCTCATCTCTCTCGTTAGGTTTCAGGCTTCAGAATATGGTTAGGCTCCCATGGAAGGGCCAGCAGTGTTTGTGAACTGGACTGACCCATGCTGATCCCTAGAAGACTGAACAAACTTCTCATGGAATCACTTTCCTTGGCCCTGGAGTCTAGACATTTCCCTGGGTCCGCTGACTGGAGGGGTCTTTGGCTGGACCACAGACAGCCTCCTTGTTTGGCAGATCAGGGAGACCGAGCATCTCAGCTGAGAATGGTCCATCAGCCAATTGACCAAAGTAGAGTAGAGTCACCTAGGGGATGGGAAATAGAAGGAAGTTAATACAGCAAGGCATCCATGTGCTGGGCACCATACAAGACTCACCGTGGACCACATCAACTGTGTTGTTAGGGGCTGAATTGGAGCCATTCTCCTTTTATCCTTTCAAGGATAAAAGAAGTATCTGTCGCATAGAAGATGGCGATGCCTGTACCTAAGAGCCAGAAAGACCTGGGTCAAACCTCGGGTTCTGACACAAGGACCCTTGGACAAGAGATGTTGTTTAAGCCGTTTGGCTTCTGAGAGACCTGACTTCCTTGTATGTATATAAAATACATTCTGTTTGAGTCCCTGGAGCATAACAGGTGCTCAATAAATTATAGCTTTCATGGTTGGAGCCGCCATCATCACTATTGGCAATTAGTGCCCCTGTGTGTCCGCCCTTGTACTCAGACTTGGCATGCCAAATAAAGGAGAAACAGTCAGAGGATTCTGTTTGAGGTTATTGTTTAATGGGATAGGTAAGATGCACATTATCTGCCTGAGTCCAAAAATGGCAATTTCAGACAGTATTGTGAGTCAGGACTAGCGTCTTCTAAGAAGGTTACCCAGAAGTGAATGCTTAAGACTTGGTAACTTAATTTTCCATCTTAGGACAGAGGTTAGGGGGAATGGGAGGGTGCATTCCTGGCTTCACCCAGCCAGCACTGCAAATTGGCAGACTCCTGAGCTGTTGTTTGAATTGTTGGGCATCAGACTCACGGCTGGGTGAGCTTTGAGAGTGCAATTCCCAAACTTGCCACTTGAGGGAGACAGAGTTTGAAGAATAGGGAAGCTGCTGGGGCAAAGGAAGTATTTCCTCAAGGACTCTGTCTCCTTGATTTCATGACCTGTCAAAAAACGTACTTTTCTTACCTTCGATACCCGATACCCACCTCTTCCCTCCTTCCCTCTCCTGTCTTTGTAATTCTGATACCTTCAGTCACTCTCCTTTCATGGGCTTCTAATCTTCCTACCTTGACGCTGCTCACCTAGGACAAATCCCTGGAAGAAAGTTCACATGCCCTTGTCACCAGGCAGAGGAAGTCATATGCTTTGCTCTGTGTCCTGAAGAAGGGCTGTGAATGGCCAGCCAGGCCTGGGAAGCATGAGTGTCAGCGTTCTGTGGGCAAGCCCCTAGGGGGTGTGTTCATTGAGATCAGCACCTCAGCCTCATCTACCCCAGCAGGCAGCTTAGGGGAGGTAGAGGCCTGGGTGTGGGGATGTAGCGGGGAGTCTAAAGGTCTCAAAAGAAATTGGGATCTTGTCAGAAGTAGGTGGAGGTGGGAATGGGGTATAAGCCCCACTGGGCTAAGTCGTGCACAGGGAAGGGAGGTTTCAGGGTCAGCCATGTTGTCATCTGAATTGATTCAAGAACAGTAGGAGGGCCACGGGCTGAAGTGCCGCATATCTGCCAGGAGTTACCTGGCAAGGTGGATTCAGGCCTTTATCTGTCCAAGGAAGTCCCTTGGAACTCATGACCTGTCTCCCACAGGCCTGGGGTTATCAGTGAAGAAACCCTTGAATCTGACCATTTAGCCTGTTAACTAAGATATGAGGCAAGAAGTGAGTGCACAGGCTTATGCAGGCTTAGCTCTTCCAGGCAGCTGTGGCCCCTCAGATTGTTCCATCGCTTGCTCAATCTGGCTTGTTCCTCCACAGCAGCTTGGCTCCGTAAATACGGAGCCTTCTGGGTCCACTGTTTTCTTCAGTCTGGGCAAAGGTGCTGTCTCTCCAGGCACCATTGCCCTCCCCCTCTAAGATAGGGAGCCAGGCTTGGGTCAATGACAAGTAGGGACAGCTGCTGTTCCCTTCCCCTGAATTCCTGAGCCCTAGAGAGTGATGAATGGCCTTGCCCCTCCTTATACATTCCCCAGGTAACCAGAGTGAGGGAGCAACAGGTGGCCAGGGCCACAGTGCTCCAGGCTCCCCCCCACCTGGGCCACCTCTTCTTGCACCAGAGAGCAGGCAGGACAGAGGACCTTGTAAAAGAAGCTGAGACCAGCTTGAGAAGAGGGCTGAGATGCCAGGGATGACAACTCAGAGAAACCCTGAACCCTAGCTACAGGCCAGAGCCTCACCCAGCTGCTGGGCACTGGCTCTCCTATTCCCTTTCTATGCCCTTTCCAAGTTCTTTTGGGTCTAAGGCGGACCATTTGTCTAAAAGAGACCTGAAGACTTGGGTCAGATGACTAGGACTAAGGGATGTGAGTGGGTGGGACAGGGAGACACAGGAGGGCGAGGGTCCAGACCTCGTGGAGGCTCTTCTCCTTCCTGGTGTCATCCCGCCACCAGCCTGACCAGAGCCAGACTGTTACTTGACAGATCAAGGTGACCTCAACGCAAACACCCATAAACCAGGCACACAGCAGGAGTGGGGACAGGGAGGGGCAAGGGGTAAAGAATGGTTGAACCTTTGGCCCCTGGGATCACCCTGACAGTCCCCGACCCCTGTTGTGAAATGTACTTGCCATACTTGCTGAGCAAGTTGCCCAGGACAGGCTCTGGGTGGTCTAGTTCTAGGGTCCTGGAACAGATGGTAGAGGAAGAAGAGGGGGGTGGCTCAGAGAGTCACTTGGGACAAGCCAGAAAATCCCCTGGGGGAGGGAAGTTAGCTTGGGCCCAATCTGGAGATGAGCTGCCCTCAGCTAGGAGGCAAATGGAGGCGGTCGTAAGCAGGACAGGGGCTGAGCTGCTTGAGGACTCAAGATGGCAGAGCAGAGGACAGGATGCAGCCACACAGAACTCAGGGCCTCAGGCTTTCTGTTTCAAACAGGGCAAGGCGCAATGTCAGAGATGTTGCAAGACTAAACCAAGGTGTTGTGGCACCAGGTGAAAGCGGTCACCTGCCGTTGCTGGCTTGGGGCTCTTCTTTGCCTGGGGGACACGGGCATGTACAATGGTAGGAGGGTACAGGCAGATGCAGCGCATTTTAAGGGGACAGACAAGAAGCCCAGGGGTGCCAGAGATGCCTGTTGAGATCAGAGGGTGGCCAGCCCCACTGGGTTGGCCAATTGGCATGGGCATCTAGAGTCAGGAAACTTGCCCCTTGCCCCTTCAGTTGTTTTTCCAGCTGTTGCCTCTGGCTAGTCCTGGTGGCTCCTCTAAACAGCCACTCCCCAGCCCAGAGCCCTGGGGTGGTGACGGAGAGCTGTGATTAGAGACTCGTTTGTGCAGGTGGCCTGCCTTCTGTCCTTTCTGGCAGGGTGGCCTGAGGTGACTAGCTTCCCAGCTCTGGGCAGGGAGAGAGGTCAAGGACAGGATCTGCAGCCAGAGGAAGGCACCTTTGCACTGACAGGAGAGAGACGGAGGACTAGACTCTAGGTGCCAGAAGGGCAGGACCTGGCCCCGCCTGCTGCGGCCCAGGAAACACGGAGAGTTTGGATGGGAACGTGGATGTGTGTAAGACTAGAGGGGAACTGGAAAATATGCACGCGGCACACAAAGCGTGTGTGGACTGGAGCAAAGGTGTGTCTCCATGGGAGGCTCTGTGGAAAAAGGAAGTTTCCATTGAGTAAGCCCCCTGGTAGGCCAGGGGAGACACTAACCAAACCTTGTCTTGCACATTATCTCATTTATTAAATTCCTCCAGGCCAAGAACAGTAACAGGCCCCCAGATGTGAGGTGATTTGCCCAAGGGGATAGAACTGAAAGTTAGCCCCCCTTCCCTCCTATGGGTGTGGCAGCTGGGACCAGAAGGCAGAGCTCCATGGTGGGGGGGCGCAATGTGCACATGCTGCCCAGTGCCTGAGGCTTCCTGCTGCTACCATATGTTTTCTTACACACCTGGGCCCAGAGCCCCACAATGCTTGGCACTCCCGTGGACAAGGCTTGCTCAGCTCACTAGCCTGGCCGGCACTTAGGAAACATAAGAGGTCTTGAATCCTGGTGTGCATGTGTGTATGTTGACACAGTGACCCAGGATCTGTGGGCTCTGGCAGTCTGGTGACTGGAAGAGCTTGGATAAGAGAATAGCATTCCCCACAGATCCTCTCTGGCTCCCGGAGGGAATAATTGTTTCCCTCAGTCAGGGACCTGGATCGCTACAAACTGAGGACCTGCCAGGGTCTGGCAGGGTTGGGAACTTTCAGCGGCCAGCTCTAGCCGAGGCAGAGAGTGGGTCTGGCCATGTCCCTGAAGTCCTTGTAACTAGCTAGCATGGGCAGGCTAAGGCAGAAAGGCCATGCTATGACCAGAGGTGGGCAGTGTGGAGTGGGTCAAGACCTAAGAGTCCTCTCCTCATTTCCTCTACTGTCCCCTCCTCCCAAATTAGAGGTCGGCACACTCAAAAGCTATTGCCTTCCCAGGTTTCCCTAGTCCGGGAGCAAAATCACATCCCCACAGCTTCCACTTAATTTGGGGCTGTCGTCTGGAGGGGCACAGGACATGGCGGCCATGGAGAGGAAGACTCTGGGGCCAACCTGGGCTTAGCACTAATGATCCTGTCTGAGAAGAACTTTAGCCTGGGGACAAAATCAATGGCCTTCCTCAGGCCTGGTGACCTTCTGAGACCTGTGAGTGAGGAGCCATGGTCTGAAGGCAGCTGCTGTCCAGGCCCCCATCCAGCCTGTGACTGTCAATGAACCAAGAGAGCAAGCAAGCACAGAAGACCACAGTGTGTCCATCTGGGCTGTGCAGAGACTGGCCAGGAGATGTCCTTGTCCACGGGAGTGCCGAAGTACACAATACTGGGGATAGAGACACGAGAAACTGAAGCCTCTTCCCCCCAGGGAAGAGTCACTTCTTCAACTCTGAGCCTTAGTTTCCCTCGGAAGTAAAAACAGCAGAACTGATCTCAAAGGGTGGGGAAAGCAAACGGCCCGATGTCGGTGGTTCCTGCCACAAGCCGCTGGCTGCCTTTTAGACTCACGCTTGGTTCCCCTTGATGGCATGTCTCAGTTGGACTGCTGGCATGTGTCAGTTGGACTGCTGGCATGTGTCAGTTGGACTGCTGGC
>LOJH01042682.1:3373-17517 GCA_001685095.1 Ellobius talpinus
TGTTTGAATCAGATAGCAAAATGTCATCCATGTAATGGTAAATTATAGAGTTAGTAAATTGATTACATATTATTTCCAATGGCTGACTTATAAAATATTGGCATAGGTTTGAACTATTGAACATTCCCTGTGAGAGTACAGTCCACTGGTATCTCCTAGTAGGCTGAGATTTATTTTAAGTAGGCACTGTGAAGGCAATTTTTATCTGTCCTTTTCATGTAAATATATAGTGAAGAAGCAATATTTTAAATTAATAACTATAAGAGGCCACACTTTTAGTAGTAGAGAAGGCAGTGAAATTCCAGATCATAGAGGGCCCATAGTTTGAATTACCTTATTGACAGCTCTTAGATCTGTCACCATTCCTTGTTTACTGGATTTCTTTTTAACAACAAATACAGGAGAATTCCAAAGGCTGATTGATTCTTCAATATGGTAAGCATCTAGTTGTTCCTGTACCAGATGTTCTAAAGCCTACAGTTCATCTTCTGTTAAAGGCCACTGTTTAACCCATATTAGTTTCTCAGTTAACCATTTTAAAGGTAGGGCCATTGATACTTACAAAGGTTTCCTAGTTGCTTTGTGTTCTTGTACAGCCTGAATGGCTGGTGACCTTTGTGTAGAGTACCTTATAATATCTTTCCCAGAATTATGAGTTTCTGGAACTGAAGGAATGTTAATCTCTGTATTTCATTGCTATAGCAGGTCATGATACCATAAGTTCACTGCAGTATTAGCCACATATGCCCTCAGCCTTCCTCTCTGTCCTTCTGGCCCTATGAATTTAACCCATCTCTCATGCATTGTTTCACTGGAGATAGGGTTCCAATTCCTACTAATTGAATATCTGCCTCTTGAAAAGGCCATTTGGATGCCAAGATTCTAGAATAATGATACTTAAGTCCATACCCGTGTCTATCAAACACACAGTTACAATGCCATTTATACGCACTCTTAGTTTTGGTCTTTGATCATTTATAAATGTCTGCCAGAATATAGGTTTCCTATTTCCTATTGGAATTTTTGATTCATCCTCCATGTTTATTCCTTCATCCAAACAGTATGGATTTTTTAATTTTCCTGTTGATACATGTCCTCCACAGTGACTGGGAATGACTGGACCACTTTTGACTTGGGAGCCTGCAAGAGACCCCCCCAAGAATTTTCCTGATGATATCAGGTTGCCTTGTCTGTCTTTTTTTTGATCAGCATTCATTGGTCCAATGTCAGACTTTGCCACGCCTCCTATATAATCTAGAATGTTGATACCTTTTACTTTTGCCATTCCCAGAGAAGACATTATTTCTAGGAATTCCTTATCTACAACCCCTTCTCAGATGTCCTTTTCTACCACAATTAAAACATTTGGCATTTTGATGTCTCCTTATACCTTTGGAAATTGCTTGTTCTACCCAAGATTCAGTATTATAGTTAAATGTCTCCATGTTCATTGTATGCAGGATCCATTCATTCATTGGTGTTGATCTAACTTTTAAAGGCCCAAGTATCTTTTCTGAATTCTCAGTTGGCATTTTCAAAAGCCAGAGATTCAGTAAGTACTGGTCTAGCACTTGGGTCTGTTACTCCTATGTATACAGCCTTAGTTAATCTTTGTAGAAACTCACTAAAGGGTTCCCCCTGGCCCTGTTTAACCCTGGTGTATGATTCAATTAATTTTTTTGGTTCTTGAATGCTATACCAAGCATTTAAGGCTGCTGTGTGACATAGGGACAAGATTTGTTCATTGTAAACAGGTAGAGACTGTGGGTCACCAGAAATGCCCTCAACAAGAATTTGATCTTGGGAGGTCTCAAGTCCTTTTGCTTTATTCTATTGTTCAAAATGTTTGCCTCTTCTCTGAAATAACATCTCCCAAGCACTTGGGACCCATCACCCAAGACTGCTGAAACTAAACTGAAGCCAATCATGTGGGGTAGCCTTAATGCTAGAAGCCCATGTCGTTATCATCTCTCTAACAAATGCAGAATGCAAGCATAAATTATGACTGCTTGCTTAATTTCTGTTAGAACATTCATTCCTATAGGTATCCATCTTCCTTCTTTGCATCCTTTTGGGCCTTTACAACTTGATGCTTTGTCAGAGTATATTACAGGGTAGGAAGCCAAAATCCTGGGTAAGTCATCTCTGATTGGTACTGGCAATGTTAAATCATGTCCTTGTACCTTCTTTCCCTGCTCATCAGCTCCCATAATTTCCTCAATCGTTTCAAATATTTTTACTATTGTGTTTTGTAAAGTCTGAGTCTCCTGGCATGTATATATTTCTAGTGATTTCATTGAGGCACCTAGCCTCTGGTCCTCATTCTGCACAAGTAATTCCAGGGTCTGAGGTTTTTCCTTTAAAGATAACATCACATCCTTGGACATTACTTGGATAGCATGCTGATTGCTCTCCTTGAGAGATACTCTATCTGCTAACTTATCATAATTTTTAACAGATTTTGATTATCAAATTCAACAGTATGAATTCTGTCAGATACTTTCTCAGTACCCTTTGACATTGATTCAATTTTATCTGTCAAGTTAATGTTACCTTTTTCAATAGTATTAATATTTTCAGGTAACTTTTGATTTTTTGATGGTATTAATCCTGTCAGGTAGCTGTTCATTATTAGTCTGTAAATAGTGTATAATTTCTAAAAGTGTCTCATGCTTTATTCTGTTATCAAACTATTTTCTTTAAGATATAATATGAAGGAAAAAAACTAAGTCCCAATATTCAATATATGGATGTTTCACAGTAACCATATAAGCCTTGCAGAATACAATCCATAGTATCAACATAAAGGTTACTAGAATTTTCTGTACTAATGTTGTCTTCTATTATATAACTTTCAGGTTTATTGATTTATTAATTAATAAAATACTTGTATTATGAGGTCTGGTAAGTTGTTCTAGATGTAATAATCTTTATTGTCCAGCAGGTGTCATGGTTGCAGAATCAACCAGAGGAGGTACAACTGAGGCACCATGAACAGTCCTGAGCCACTTTGGTTTTTTCCATTGGCGCTGGTTAAATACTGACAAATATGCATTACTTAACAAATTAAAAGCAATTAAATTAATTCCATACATGGAGCAAGGAGCCCAGAACTTAGGAAAAGGGAGCACAAACTGAAAGCTATGCAAGTTGCTACATGGCAGAGAATGTGGCAGTGGGGTGGGGGAGAGTTGTGCAACCTTGGGAAATTTTCAAATTGCCACATACACTTAACTCTGCTGTGGCGGGGTTTTACAAAAAAACTTCTTAGTGGGTAAAAGCCAACCAAGCTGGTGGGGGCGGGGGTGGAAGACCTTCTGGGCTGTTGATCATTTGGGTCTTTTAAACTGGTCTACCCAGTAGGGGTGGAGTTCAGATCCACATGGGGTGTCAGATGAAGAAGGACGCTAAAAAGAAATCCCACACTAGCTCAGAATTGAGTATAATAAAGGGTTATTTATTAGGGGTAGACTCACAGATCACAGTCCTCTGCATGAATGGGGAACAGGAACTGAATCCAGCAGCCAGAAGAGAGAGGGAATACGCACTTTACATCGGCATTTATAGTATAAGAGGCCACCTCCAAGTGGGCAGGTAGCTGAAAGACTAGGGCTATAGGATTTCCTACAGCTCTCCATTGTATGTGTCCTGAAGATGAAATGCAGATAATGGCCTGTGGTATCAAATTGCTATTCATATTGATTCTGAAACAACATTTACTTTGAGAGGAGAACAGCATTGAGAAAATATGCTTGGAGATATGATAATATAGATATATTCTTTCACCTAGTTAGGTGAAAAGAGTATGTAATGTACTTTTCTTCATGAAAGTGAAATGAAATTTATGCCCTGACAATGCTGAAGCACTCACAGGCAGACCATATATGGCAGTTCTGTTGATCACTGGGTTTCATAGTCTAAATTGATGAGGATGACTAACCAGTTGCCTTTTTCAAGAGGGCACCAGATCTCATTAGAGATGGTTGTGAGCCACCATATGGTTGCTGGGAATTGAACCCAGAACCTTAGAAATAACAGACAGTGTTCTTAACCACTGAGCCAGGGACTAGAGAGATGGCTCAGTGGTTAAGAATACTGGCTATTCTTCCAGAGGATCCAGGTTCTATTCCCAGTACTCACAGAGCAACTAACACTTTTCTTCATAGCTACACCAAAATGGAAACATAATTTCTAACACTAATGTTACTCCCTTTCCATTATTGCTTTATTTCTATGGATGGGAGCTACTCTAGAACTTTCTCTGTTTCAAATTTCCAACTCCTTTAACTCTAAATACACTGAATCAAGGATACTTTTCATCTCCTCCCCTTTTCATCCTCTGTGATGATCAGTATGTGGATCTGCATGTTCTTTAAGGAGTCTTTCTTTCCTACATAAACTGTTCATAAAAAAGAAAGGTCTGAGAATATGTCAAACAATCAAGAATACTTACAACTAAGAAATGCAAAAGGGAAATTATTGAGTTGGTATGTAGTAATAATTTATATTTTTAGTGATGTCATATTAATAACTCATGTTTAGACATATCTTAGAACTTGTGATGACCAGTACAGGTGCTAAACATTGTGGATACCAGTAACATTTCTGCAGTGACATGGGAAGTACTTCACAATTGGGGTTATGAATTCCTTAGAGCTTAAGGGACTGGAAAATGGGAGAGGAAGTGGAAGAAGATATTCATGATGGGAAGGAGGTAGAAGAAGCCCCAGAGAAAGCTGCAGGGGACAGGAAAGTGGGAACCAGGTACTTTTCCTCCTCTTCAGGCAGCAATAGAAGAAAGCTGAACTGAACATGACAAAGAAGTGAGTCCAGAAGAAACTGGTTTTATATCAAAGTCCTTAGGGTGAACCAAAGTTTTTGGCTTAAAATTTTGTAAAATCATGTCATTAATAAAAGTGGTTTCTTTCATGTGATCCAGTTTATCTTGAAAATAGAAAAGAAAAAGAGTAAACACTCTTTTTACAAGAAACTTTGTTTTTTACTGACCTTAAACAATACAAATACTCAATGAACTGTCTGGTGGCTGCTTAGATGTATGCATGGATGGCAGTACACATAGATAGACACAAAGGCAAATGTGGCAAATTTCTTAACACCTTATTGTAATACAACAGTGAAGAGAGGTAGAATTACTAGCCTCACATTAACAATTTATTAATTATTCTCATATTAAAAATATTACTTTAAAATGTCAGGCTTCTATGTTATTCTAGAAATATTGATACATTTTTTGTCTTCTCTGTTTCCAGTTCAAATTTCCCTGATCTTTTCTTTCTATTTTAGCATGCTATGTCCTGAGTTTTTATATGAATAGTTTTAATTATTCTGCAATAGACTATGGAGTTTTTGGGGTATGTCATGCTATTCCTTTTTTGACTAATATACATCAATTAATGAAACACTAAGAAACAGGTCAAATGTCATTACCTCCTTTCACTTTTCATAAGTTCCTTATACAATAAAATCATCTCTCACTAGTTATCTGCTCTATCATGTTCATATTTTTACTGAAGCACAGATCATCTGGAGGAAAATTTTCTGTTTATTTTCTGTCATGTAGAAATATGAGTTCTTAAAGAGAGATATTTGCCCTTCTATCAGGGTATCTACAGTGATATAATTCGATATGAAGCAGATACTCAAAATCACAAAACAGAGAAAGGTGGCTCTAACACCAGAGATTCAGCCAACACATTGTCTATTGAGATCTGACATGCAAGAATGAGTAAAGGGACAGACATCGCTTGCACCAATCTGACCAAGGGGTGAGTAGGTGGCCTCCCAGCTAGACAGCCCAGTCCCTATGCACTAAGACCTGGGCTCACCACATCCCCATCCCCCACCCATACAGCACCACTAGCCAGTCATCAGGCAAGGCTCCTACAGGCTGCTCCACCATACCCACATCAGACCCTGTAATCTACAAGTCCCACTCCATCTGCAAATCTCAAAGGTTCCCTGAGACAAACATTGCCTGCACTGATCAAACCAAGTGGTGGGCATAACTGGAAGTTTCTCTCCTGCCTGCCAGTTCCCAAATAACCATTCTGAGGATTAACATTAACTAGAAACTGTTTGACCTATTAGCTCAGGGTTCTCATTATGTAACTCTTACAACTTTATTTTACCATGAAGTTCATGGTTTGTTTCCTTACATCATGCTTCTTTGGCAGTTGCTGATGTCTCACTGACTTTTCCTCCCTGTAGCTGTTTGGATTTCCCACTATATTCTATATTTTACCCTCCCATAGGCCAAAGCAGCTTCTTTAATAACCAATGGTAATAAAACATATTCACAGCATACAGAAAGGTATCACACATCAGGTGATTGGCTGACCTCCCAGCTGGACAGCCCAGTCTCTAATACTGAGGGCTCAGAGCACACCCCTGCCCCTCCCCCAACCATATCAGTCCCACCAGACAGTAAGCAAGGAAGGATCCCTGAGAAGGCTTCTCCTCCACCAACCACCATTTGAGCCTTCAAACTCCAGGCCCCACTCTGCTTCCAAACCCAACCATCAACTGTGGCATCAGCAGCCCTGGAAGGCATGGAAAGTGCCTACACCCATTGGAGGAAAATATGGGTAGACACCAGTGCAGGAATATAGAACACAAGAGACAGAAGACAGAATCGCAGGCATTGAAGATTCAATAGAGGATATAGATTCACTGATCAAATATAACATTAAAGTCAACAAAGTCATAACAAAAACTGTCCAGGAATTCTGGGACACTATGAAAAAGTCAAACATAAGAATTATAGGGTCAGAGGAAGGATAAGAACTCCAGCTCAAAGTCACAGAAAATGTATTCAACAAAATCACAGAAGAAAATGTTCCCCAAACTAAAGATGGTACAAGAAGCTTACAGAACACTAGAGTGGACCAAAAAAGAAGTCCCCTCATCACATAATAACCGAAACACTAAATATATTGAATAAAGAATGAATATTAAGAGCTTCAAAGGGAAAATGCCAAATAATGTATAAAGGCATGTAGTGATATTTTGTTTATGTTTTAGTATATAAAGTTTACCTGAAGATCAGAGTGCATAGCTAAGTCACTAGAGGCCAGTGAATGGTGGCATGCATGTTTTATCCAAAGACTTGGGAGACAGAGGCAGAGGGATCTCTGTAAGTTCAAGGCTACACTGTGCTACACAAGACTGAATCTATATGAAAGAGAAACAGAGTTCACACAAAGGTGATCCTAACACTAGGGATCCCACACCTTTAATCCCAGCACTTGGGAGGTAGAAACAGGAGTAATAAGGCTGCGTGGAAAGAGGAATATAAGGTGGAAGCAGACAGGAGCTATATACAGTCTGAGGCTTGGTAGAGACAGTTTCAGTCTGAGATTTGGTGGATGCAGTCTGAGGGCAGAATTGCCCCATTTGACTAAGCCTTGGTAGAGGTAAAAGAACTCTAGTGGCTGGCATCTCTGCTTCACTGTTCTTCCTCATTAACCCCTGTACCTAACTTTGGGTTTTTATTATTTAGACCAACTGGAACTGGTGCTACATCTGGTGCGCAACTTTTGAGGTACGAAGTTACAAAAAAAGCCATTTGCCTGTGGCTTTGCAAACACTGGGCATAGCTGGTACTACACATGGTCAAAGGCAGCACCATACCAGATAGGTTTCCTTTCTTCTCTCCCTTCTCAGGCTGCTGCCAAACTAGGTAGCTGCTTTAAAACATAGCCAAGCTTTAACGGTTGACACAGCAATCATCAGCCTCACATCTTCATCATCATCATTGGCCCATTTGGAGAGAAAATTGGGAATTCTAAAGAGGAATTACTTAAAAAATAGTTTTTAGAAAAAAATTAAAAAATGGGAAACACAATTAGGATAAAGAAAATTAGGTCTCTATATACTTATGTAATGAATTATTTTAAAATGGAATGATTAAGTGAGGGGATAATCAACTTAACCAAGATTGGCATACTGTTAATTAGCATTTTGATAATCCTTCTCATTTTGATAGTTCTTGGTTTATCTCTTAAAAAGCTGTTTGGTATGAATGCAATGATATAGGCCTTAGAAAAACTTAATAAAACGGGGCATATAGACATTCAAATCCCAGTGGGAATTTAATGGAGACCCAATTTCAATATTGCATTATAAGGTTATTGTAACTGTAATTCTTGCTTGATACCTGTTTTGTTGTATGTAATTTTACTATGCTAAAGTTAAAGCCTTCCTTGTTATTTAAACAGAAAAAGGGAGGTGATGTGGGAGTCCCCCTATGTGCTGAGATTACCATTAATGAATAAAGAAACAGCCTTGGCCTTTTGATAGGGCAGAACTTAGGTAGGCAGGGAGTATTGGACTGAATGCTGGGAGAAAGAAAGGCAGAGTCAGAGAGATGCTATGGAGCTGCCGCCAGAGTCAGACATGCCAAATCTTTGCCGGTAAGCCACTGTCATGTTGCATTTACAGATTAATAGAAATGGGTTAATTTTTTCTTTCTTTTTTTTGAGACAAGGTTTCTCTGTAGCTTTGGTGCCTGTCTGCCTGTCCCAGAACTAGCTCTTGTAGACCAAGCTGGCCTCGAACTCACAGATATCTGCCTGCCTCTGCCTCCCGAGTGCTGGAATTAAAGGCATGCACCACCACCACTCAGCAAAATGGATTAAATTAATATGAGTTATTCAATAAGAAGCTAGAGCTAATGGGTCAAGCAGTGATTTAAATAATATGGTTTCTNTCTTGTAGACCAAGCTGGCCTCGAACTCACAGATATCTGCCTGCCTCTGCCTCCCGAGTGCTGGAATTAAAGGCATGCACCACCACCACTCAGCAAAATGGATTAAATTAATATGAGTTATTCAATAAGAAGCTAGAGCTAATGGGTCAAGCAGTGATTTAAATAATATGGTTTCTGTGTGATTAAGTTGGTTCTGGGCATCTGGGACAAAAAAGCCGGCCCTCCTCCTACAAATGGCTTTAATTAAATCCTTATGTTTGACTCCTCAAGCACTGTGTATACAGCTATAATAAAGAGAATGGCAAGTAGTTACCTCTTAGAAATAAACTTTAAAATCTGATGTCAGATTGAACAAAAGGAAAATGTTGACAAAAATTTAGTGATAACTAGATATGCATGTTTGTATTTTCCAGTGATCTAATAAGGTCAATAATTTCACAATCATAGCATCAAATTGACATCATACTATGTGTGGAAATTAAGAAAATAAACTGATGAGACTTTTCAAGAACTTTGGTGTTGTTTGGGAGAGGATAGTACATAGAGCACAGGATTTCCTGTGTAAAAGCATGAAGTCATATTTGGTTCTGGGTAAGAATCATAAACTGGAATGACAAGAGTTTATGTTCAGAGTAACAGCATTTCAGGGACAGGAATTACAACACTTAATGTGGAATCCTCCCTATGTGTAGTCCTTACTGTATTTCCTCTTGCAGCAATATTTTTCTCATTCAGATCCAAACTTGAAGTCATTATTAGTGAGGCTCAGCTAAAGAGCCTTTCTAACGATCACTCTTACTTTCCTTGCAAATATTATGATGAAGAAACAAAAGTATCTTAGGACATTAATTTACTACTTCTTTCTATATAAACAAAAAATGACAATGGATCAGGTTGTGTAGACATATACATGGAATCCCAGAACTCAGGTGGTGGGACAGAAAGATTTTAAGTTATGTTTAGCTGTACAGTGAGTTTAGAGTGAGCCTGGACTATATGAAATCATATCAAAAATAAATAAATAAATAAATGAATAAATAAATAAATAAAGGAAACTTTGAAAATAGACCAGAATTATAATGATTTTATTTAAAACACACAGGGCTAGCTGATAGTGAAGTGCCACATTTCTCAGTTTTATAGTAATAATATTTACTAATTCATCATTAGATAATAAGCAGTAATTCTGAAGTCAGTAAATCATTGTACAGCACAGGGAAATGCAGATGTGTTTGTGCAGGGACCCTGAAAATTGCCCCAAGTAAAGGATGGGCATTTGCTGGACCTTGAGGAGATGAGGCAATGTGAGGTGGGAGGTGAGAGAGGCATGCTAACAGAAGAAGTCAACTGTGACCAGGAAGAAGGGGCTTCAGGGGAAATATATTTAGATGGGAATGAAGCAGATCTGGAACTCGGGTGGCAAAGAAAGAAGTCCGTTGTTGACTGGAGTGGTATCAAGGTCTTTTGGATCAATTGGAGACCTCAGGTTAAAGCTTTGTAAAATGGTGGTCAGGAATAAAAATAACTCCATTCTGGCTAGGCCTTCTCCCACACAAATCCGTTTTCCTAGAAATAAAAAAATGCAAAAAGAGAATATAATTAACTCCTTGGGTTTGGCTGAGATATGTTTGCAACTATAATGAAAGAGAATTTGTGTCATAGACTGGATGGATGAATGGATAGTAGATGAATAATATTAGGAAATACAGTATTAAAATACTTGGATACAAAGTTTCAGAGGGTGAAATAGCAATATTGAGTACTAGACTTCCCATCCACAGTATGAAAACAAAGGAACAGTTATTTAACCACACATAGAAGTGAGAGGCCATGCTCTGGGATTTAATAGAGCACAAAAGTTGTGCTAGTGTACTCCAGAGAATATGGAGAATACAGCAGAAGAGACAGGCTACCACTGCTTTGGAAAAAACAGGATAAAGGAAGAAGTGCCTACTGAAAGAGGAAAGTGAAAAAGTGTCACAACACAGACAGAAGGCTCCATCCTATAGAAAAAGAAATAGTTTTAAAAAGTGGATAATGGGGATCCTTCCTAGCTGAGATGCTTTAAAGAAAACCTTTATATGTTTCTCAGCAAATACTCAGAGTACTAAAGCCAGCAGCCATCATGAGAATCATCCTAAATTGTAGAGATTAAACTGCTCTTGGGGTTGGAAAACCTGACATCATTGCATCATGGGCAGGCCACAGCTATAACAGGATATGCAGTGGCCACCAGAGACAGTTGCTTAGAAAAGAATCTTTGATGTATACTGAGTATGATAAGTCCTTCATTAGCCATATATTTAAATACAGGGTCCACAGTTGACAATGATTTTTTGCAATGTTGTAAAAATTTTAGTAGGTAGGGTTGCAGAAGAGAAAGTAAGTCACTGAAGGTGGATTGTGTAGGTTTATAGTCTCCCCCACTTCCAACCTACTGTCTGCTTCATGTTCAACCAAGAAGTGAGAATGTGCAGGGTCTCAGCTGCTCTCTCTAGCCATCACCAAGGCACCTATTTCTATGACTCCTCCTCCATAATAGACTATACTCTGTCGAACTTTAACCCAAAATAAACCCTTAAGTTGCTTCTTGTCAAGTATTTGTTCACAATAACAAGAAAAGTAACATGTACAAAAAACTGGTATCAAGAAATGAGTTTTCATAGACTCACAGAGGTCTAGCTATTTATTTTCTAGAAAGACTTAAATAGGAGCTCAGTGATATATCTAGACACACAATACAACCATATTGTGACCCAGCTCTGTGAATTTGGATAGGGTGGGTCAACACTCTAAAGCATCACTAAAACAGCTCAGGAGATATAATGTTTCAACTCAGAGAAAATGTGTGGACATCAGGAATAGTAATAGTGCACATAATACTGCACATAATACAATAGTGGCACACAAATCATGTTGGTAAACAATGGCTGTCTAATGGATCTTAAAGTCCACTCAACAAGAAGGAAATATTGCCTATTACTAGGAAACATCCCCAACTTTGCTAGACAAGTGACACCATCAACCTACTTATCCTTATATTCACAGACAAGTGTGGCTCTCATATTCGTCAAGGAAACTCTTTGCAATAAAGAAAAACCACTATAGAAAACCACAACTGATCAAAATGCAGAGAGCAATCTATCATTGGGTGCCTAGCTCCAGTGTATACATCTTCAGCACAAGCACTGCAGCTAAGGCTCGGGAACATTGAGGAAGAGGGGAGTGGACTGTAAGATCCAAAAGACCAGGAAATGATTTGATTACCTGTTGAGAAAGGAACAAAGTAGTCACTTTTCTTAAACTTGCCATTCTCATCCAAAAAGTGACCAGGATCAAACCTCTCTGGGTTAGGGAATTCTTTGTCATCATGTAGCACAGATGTCAATGATGCTATGACAGTGGTTCCCTGGAAACAAGAGCCATAGACAAGACAAGTTATGAAAATGTTGCTGAGGTAAAAGTAACAATAGACATGGCATAGTCAAAGCTTCAGAGGAAATCATGTCTAAACAAGAGCAGAAGCATATCTAGACAGACAGATCATGCAACAAACAGGAATGAGTTGGGATCCAATGACAGTAATCTTGATACAGTGTCCTTCAATAACTTTTGAGGTACTAAGTACTGAAATATACATTTATTAACAAGATTAGCACTGGTGTCTATCACCACCTTCTGCTCTACTTTACCACTGCTGTGACTGCGACATGCATATGTGGAATGTGGTTTCAAATGTAAGTTTTTATGTATAACACCAGATATATCTGCTTATCGGAATGTTGCATGTACATGTCTCATAAAATTAACAATGTCTTCTGGAATGACATGGCCAACAACAAATAAAATATTATTCAATATTTTCATGACTCAGAGTTCATTTACCTTAATTTTAAAATATGAGTGAGGCATTTATTATACTTAGGACTACTTAAAAAATTAAATTGACAAAATAAGAAATTTCCTGATTTTGTAAGAATTCCAGTCAGGATCATCAGTTTACTTGAGGATAAATATTGAAACTGAGAAACTAATCAGATGACTCTTTAAGCAGGATATTCATAACATGTCAATGGCCATGCCATATATTTTATTGACTGCAAAAAGAGCAGAACTTCTACAATGTAGAGATCTGAATATCATCTTAAGCAGAAGTGGGCATATCCACATATCCACTAACAACATAGCTAATGTATGCCAACCTGCCTTACAATATATGAGTCCTATAGGATATTCTTTGTCAATTTTTTCTTCCAAAATTATAACTAAAAACAAAGTACTAGAGAACAATGACACACAAACCAATCCAGAAATTAAGTGCATAATTACATAAACTGAAAGATTTAATGAATCAATATATAAATTCTCTAAATGTGACTATATACTTCTTAGCATCCTGATAAAACCCTAGGCAAGACTTTTCAAAGACTGACAATCTGAACTTTAAATTTTATTTGAAAGAGTAAACAGTCAAGAGTGGCTTAAAATAGTGAGTAAATTTGAAAGACTTACAGTTCCACTAACCAATACTTGTTCTACAATTTTATTAGCTCTTAATGGAAATAGCATAAAACCCATCCAGCTTCCAGATTTAAATTGTTTCTATTTCTCTTATCTTGTAGGGGCAGCAAATTGGAACCAATCACACTATAAATTATTAAGAATTCGAGTTAAGTCTACTTGTGAATATATCATGTGTGGCTTGATTTATTTAATCTCCCTGAAGGATTTCATAACTTTCTCTTCAACATTGATAATCTTTAATTTTAAGACACAATATCTTGGGCTTATGATTTCATTTCACTCACTCATTTAAGAACAAGAGCATGAAGATACAGAGTAGACAAAGGAAACTTACCTTGGGAATGAAATAGTTTCTGAACTTAATGTCACAGGTCACTGCATGGGGCAGGTTGTTGGGAAGGAGATCAACGAATCTCTGAACCTCATGCAACACAGCATCAGTATAGGGCATGTGACCCCTGTCCTCCATGCTGGGGCTTCTGTGTTTACCAATCACATGGTCAATCTCTTTCTGGACTTTGGCTAGTTCAACACAGTGAAAGATAACAGAAAAGGAATTGGCAAATTGAACACAAGTCAGGTTACTTGTAGCAAGAAGGATATGCCTGGCAAAATTATGAAAGCATGGTATATGCTAATGAAGTGATGGTTGCTATGATATAAATACTACTATCATATATACTACAATACATAGCCCTTATGTATCAATTAGCATACTTTAAAAATCAACATTATTACTTTCAAATAATAAACAGAATAACAGCAAGTCAAGAAAATTGGCTCTTACAGAAGAAAACTATTTACCAATCATTATTTGTTTTTTTATTACTTAAAACATGGATTTATATTTATTACTTATCAGGAGATTTACTTTTTCACAACCTGGAGACAA
>LOJH01042683.1:1254-14144 GCA_001685095.1 Ellobius talpinus
TCTATCTATCTATCTATCTATCTATCATCTATCTACCTACCTACCTACCTATCTTTGAGACAAGACCTCTCACTAAGTATGGAACTCACAATAAGTTCAGATGCTTTCCCGTCTTAGTCCCCTAGCACTAGGATCATGGGTTTGTAGCACTATGACCGACTTTTTATGTGGATGCTGGGGTCTGAACTCGGGTCCTGTTTCTGAGGTATGTGCATGCACTTTACTAACGGAGTCAGCTCCCCAGCCTCTATTTTGCTTATTTTATAATTAGGCTCTTAGTTTTATTGCTATAGAGAATAAATTTCCTATTACTGTCTCTGCTTATGTACTTACATATTTACAAACAGTTCTCCATTTCTTGAGTGCTGGGATCACAGTATATACCACCACACTTGGCTTGATTTTGAGGTTTTTCAAATTTATTTTATTTTTTTAATAGTTTAAAGTTAGGATGAAATTTTTCCACACTGTTTTTGGGAAAGATAATCCTCTCCCCACTGATCTGCCTCAGTGGCTTCATTTTAAGTTAGTGAATATGTATGTAGATCTGGCTTTGGTGTCTCCTACTTTGTTTCATTATTGATGAGAGTGTCTTTCGATAGCACAGTATCTTGTGGATGATAGCTTTATAATAACTGCGGAATTCAGGCAGTGTGAATTACCTTGAATTGTTCTTTAAAACATAGTTTTTTGTTTTTGTAGTGCTATGGACCCAGGACCTTGTGCATGGTGGGCAAGTGCTTTACCCCTAAGCCACATCTCCAACCTTGGTTCTGTTTTTTCCAGCAATGTTATGCATTCTTTACAGTACTATATACGTTGTAACATGAACATGTCAATTTCTATAAAGGAACCTGGATTTTCTGAGGACTTATGTTGATTTTATAGAGGAATTTGAGAGAGAAACAGCATCTTCTAGCTTTTTTTAAGATTTATTTACTTACTTATTTATACAGTATCCTGCCTGTAGGCCAGAAGAGGGCACCAGATTTCATTATAGGTGGTTGTGAGCCATCATGTGGTTGCTGGGAATTGAACACAGGACCTCTGGGAGAGCAGTCAGTGCTCTTAACTGCTGAGCCATCTCTCCAGCTCCTAGCATTTTTTGTTTTGAGACAGGGTCTCACTATATAGATGAGACTGGCCATGAACTTCCCAACAATCCTCCTGCCTCAGCCTTCCAAGTGCTAGGACTATAGATGTATGCCCCCATTGCTAGTGAACACTGATTTATTCGCATTGAAAGTTCACTTCATTTTGATTGGGTCTTTATACAACAGGATAGTGTACATTTCTGACTAAATGTATCACGTTGGCAGAGGATGCATTCAGGAATCACTTGGTAGCCAGTCACCTGGGACCACCTCTGACCTCAGCAACATAGTACTGAAAGCAATCGCTCCCTAGCTCCATCCAGACAGAATTTATTTGTGCTAAATTAACTCATATTTTTGCATAGTACAAAAACCAGAGATGTATGTAGTCTCTGGGGAGTAGAGGATATCTCAGGACTGACAGACCTCTGGGAATCACAAATATGTGTGACAAACCTCTAGGCATCTGCCTTTACTTTCCACCTTGTTTGGGACAGGGTTTCTTAGTTATTTACAACTGCTTTCAGTGGGCTAGTGGCTCTTGAGCTTCTGGTCATCCTCCTGTCTCTTCCTCCCCCATCTTTCTGTCTCAACAGCACTGAGATTACACACCCATGCAACCATGCGCTGATTCATATCGGTTCTGGGGATGTGAACTCAGGTCATACCCATGCAACCATGCTTTGATTCATGTGGGTTCTGGGAATTTGAACTCAGGTCCTCATGCTTATATGAAAAGTGTCTAACTCACTGAGCTATCTCCCTAGCTCTCTGCCACTTGAAAAAAAATTAATGGCACAACGTAATAAATAAGTGTGGCCTTCCTGCAGTAAAGGGAACCCTGGCACTGTGACCAGGTGCTTGAGTTGACTGACAAGCATCCTAATGCTAACTTGAGATAGGAAGTGGTAGGATGCATGGCTGACAATGAAAGAGATACAGGTTGGGCACTTGGGAAAAGGTCAGCATCAGCCACGTGGGTTAAGAAGACATCCTCATGTAGGTACCTGTGTAAGACGGAATGACAGATGAAGTTTTCCAAGAGGAAATCATCAGAGATATCCTCAGTTGGACTTGAGGAGCACTCTCATTTGGGAGTCTGAAGGAAAATGGTGGTGAGCCAATCAACAGAGGAGGTGGAAAAGAGTCAGTGAGAAAACCAGCCCTGGTATAATGAAACCCTCCCCAGGTTCTGCCTGTCTGTGCACACTCTGCTTTCAGCCTGACACATAGTTGGTATTCAATAAACGTTTATTGAATAACTAAATGAAGGATAGGATGGTTAATATTGATAATAAAATTGAGAGGATCTAGAATTGCTTAGGAGCAAGCCTCAAGGTACACTCCTGAGGGATCATCTAGATAAAGTTAACGTCTGGGTATGCTTTCTGAGGAATTATCTACATTGGATAAATCGAGGTAGGAAGATAAGACCTTCCACACTTGAATGTAGCTGGAGACTGCACTTTTGTTTCCCAGTTGCCCAGACCCAAATAACTGCACAGAAACTATATAAAATTACAACACTGTTTGGCCAATGGCTCAGGCATATTCCTAGCTAGCTCTTATATCTTAAATTAACCCATTTCTATTAATCTGGATATCGCCACAAGACTGTGGTTTACCAGTAAAGTTCTGGCATCTTTCTCCTTCTGCAGCTACATGGCACCTGCTTGACTCCACCTTCTTTCTCCCTGAATTCAGTTTAGTTTTCCCACCTAGCTATATTCTGCCCTGCCATAGGCCAAAATTGCTTCTTTATTAACTAATGGTAATAAAACATATTCATAGGATACAGAGAGGACTCCCACATCACTTGATGGGCTGTATCCCCCTGGAACTTTGAGCCAGAATAAACCCTTTCTTCTTCTGTGCCTTGCCACACTTAAGTCAGGTGTTTGGTCATAGCAATGAGTACAATGGCTGCCTGAAGATTTTTGTTTTTCTTTTCAGAAGCTTATGATAAATAGTTTCCAATGTTGACATGAACTTGCAATGAATGAGGGAAGGTTCCTATGAGAAAAGAGTTTTGAATTTTGGGCAAATGAAATTACTACTGGCCTCATTGAAAGAAAATGAGGACATGACCACTCCTAGGAACAGTTGAAGAAAAGTGTTTTTTTGTTGTTTTGTTTTTTTTATTGTAGATATGAGGGAGGAACACCAGAGGCACCTGGAAGAGTCCAGACTGAACATGGCCAGCAGAATGAACCAGGCCATGAGAGGAGAGAGAGGGGAGAGAGCAAGAGGGGAAAAGAAGAGAAGGCAAAGAAGCCAAGAGCTAGTCAGTGAGGAATCAAGAGAGCATGTAGCCAAAACGACTGAGTGATCAGAAGTCAGGGGAAGGGAAGTGGTGCCCAGTCACTGGGCTGGAGAGGTTTAGGGTAGGGGTAGGGTGAGAAGTACTGGGAGGAGCCACAGGTACTGAGTGAGACTTACCCTCGGTTTCTTTGGAATCTGACATTCCAGCCTTCTGTTGATAAAGTTTTAACTCATCACCGCCGACAAAGATGGTGGGAACCTCTAAAACACAAAATAAAAAACTCAGTCTAGGCTTGCATTCCACAACCCAGCCCTAAACTTTGATAAGTACTTGGCTTGGCTCCTAGTGCAGAGTAAAACACTCATTCATGAAACTGATATTTACGAGTGTTTAGCGAGGCCCGAGGGAGGGCTTAATGGTTGTAGGTAGAAGAGTGAGTGAGACAGACAGTGTTTGTGCTTTCATAGACCTGACATTCGCCTGGGGCTGGGACAGGTAAATAAAGACATCTGAATGATAGGTGCTACAGAAACTAAGGGATGGTGACCAATAGCGATGGCACAGCTACGGTTGGTGGGCTGGACAGGTCAGGGCCTGAGCTACAATAAGAGCTGACAAGGACCTGACCGTTGCCATGCCTTTTCTTTTTGCCTTAATTTTGACAACATTTTTATTATGTGTGTATATGGTAGGGAAGGCACACATTTGGTGGTTGGAGGACAATTTTGAGGACTCGGTTTCCTCCTTTAACCTTTATGGGATTCCAGGGATTTAAATCGGGTGATCAGACTTGTGCAGCAAGCCCCTCTGCCCACTGAGCCGTCTCACCAGTCCATTGTAATTTGAGACGCGTTTCTTTCTGCTTCACCTGCCCAGCTCATCATGACATTTCACATTCTGGTCCAAAACCCTTCCACGTCTCTCTGAGTGACTTTGCAAATCAGATCTCTTCGCAGACAGCTGGAAAGTGTGGCTCCTACATTCAAAATTGTGGCGTGCATACTGCTTGGTGTGGGGAGCTGGAGAAAAGGTGTCCTTGCCTGAGGCAAAGGCATTTTTACCTTCTAGGGAGTTACATGATTAGAGAACCAGGCACAGAGGAGGGGGTGGTAGAAGGCTAATCGGAACTTAATCTATTAGAAGAGGCAAGGCCTTTGTAAGGTGAATTAATGATATTTATCATGGCATCGGCTGAGTAGCTAGCTAGAGCTTGCTGACAGTGAGGCCAAGGTTGAAATAAATTACCTGCTGGACCAGAGAGTTTTGTGGGAATCTGTGTTCCTTGTTAACTGTCTATGAGGCTTAAGCAAACATAGAACTGCCTTGAGCCTTAGTTCCTTAGTCTAAGACGGGCTGACCTCCCATCTGCCTGCCTCACAGTGTTACGAGGAGCAAATGGGAAGGGACAGTAAAGTGCTTTATAAAATCATGCTCCCTAAATATGATCTAGTGTTGCCTGATGACAGTGTTTTAATGGTTAACGTATTTCTCATTTGCTGTGCATCAGCTGACTCTGTCTTGTGTGGAGGTTTAACTATGTTGCACATGGTACTTCATAAATACTTTGTGGCCGTCCAGTGATTCATATATTGATCCCCGGTCAGGAAGATTATTTTTGTAGCATGAACACACCCTATACTATGTGTGTATGTGTGCAAGCATATGGTCATGTATGTGTGCTTGAGAAGGTCAGAGGACAGAGGACAACCCTGGGTTCTGTTCCTCAGGAACTGTCTACATTTTTTTTTAATATTTTTGGTTTTTCGAGACAGGGTTTCTCAGTAGCTATAGAGCCAGTCCTGGAACTCACTCTGTAGACCAGGCTGGCCTTGAACTCATAGAGATCCACCTGTCTCTGCTGGGATTAATGGCGTGCACCACCACTGCTTGGTTTGTCACTGGCCTGGAGCTCACCAACTAGTTGAGGTTGCTTAATGAATGATCCCCAGGGATGCTCTGGTCTCTGCCTCCATGGTGTTGGGATTACAAGCAAGCCCATTGCTCTATCTTCCCCACCTACACCCTGTATTTTTAAGGGTTAATGCTAGGCCTCAAGTTGTCAGTAGCTCCGGGGAAACTTTTCTGGCAAAATCTTTTCCTTTGAAAAAGTTTTAGAATTACTTTCTATGTTTATGATCAAGTGTGCACATATGTGGGTCTGTGTGTGCTGGGGCACATGTATGAAGTCAGAGGATAACTTTCAGGAGTCAGTTCTTTTCTACCTTGTGGGTCTCAGGGATGGAATTCACAGTATGCAGCTTGGCAGCAGGTGCCTTTACCCTCTGAGCTATCTCTCTTCTAAGCACTCTTCACTCAACTGCAGTGGATTTCCCCTTTTATCTCTACATGAATGAGTCCTAGGCCGAGTCACCTTTGAACCTTGTCTCTTTCCTTGGTCTTTAGAGAAGCAGAAATCAGGTGGTTTAGCATCCACACATGACAATGGTCCTGTGACACAGAACCCCATTTTCCTGCTTATCACGACACTGGTTATTGGCCATTGCTTACTCGCAGGAGCTGATAATGTAGAATCCAGTGTCTGCTGTGGCTACTAAGTATTTAAAATGGGGCCAGTCTGAATCCAGGCTCTTTGTGTGTACAGTGGACACACTAGATTGAAGAATTAGCCTGTGAGAAAAGAATACACTGATTTTGTTATATCGTTTAGCAGTTGAAATGATACTTTGGATAAATTAAAGTGTTGCTACAATGAATTTTACCTGCCTTTTAGCTTTTTGAAAGTAGAAACTAGATAATGTAAAGCACTGTTTGTTGTCTCCATTTGTAGTTCATGTTATATTTCTGCACGGTGGGCGCAATTCTCTAATACTTCTTAAGGCAGTTCTGCAGGTAATAGATGCATAAAGATATAAAAAACAATAATATTCTATGGGAGAGGCAAGGGGAGTCTATACATTTTGACTTTTACATCTTAAGGTAGTAGGAAAACCCACAAAAGAAAAGAAAACCCACTAAGACAACAACTACCACCAACCAAAGAACTTACAGTTTACCTAGCTTATTGGTTTGTAAGCCTACCTATGTTGTAGAAACCACTAGAATCATGTTATTTATTATTCTGCAGACATCCAGGTTCTATACCTTGGATGTGGTGGTTTCATAGGTCTGGGATGGGATCTTGGACTATCTTTTATTTATTTAATTTTGAGACAAGGACTCACTAAGTAACTCTTGGTTGACCTGGAAGTAGATATATGAAACAGGCTGGTTTGAACTCACAGTTCTGCATAGGATTAAAGTGTTTAGGATTAAAGGCATGCACTACCATACCTAGCATTTGGACAGTGTGTTTTTAAAAATATTTTTTGAAGTTGATACTTACTTTTTTTTAAGGTGTAGTTATTTTATGTGTATGTGTATCATATGTGTGCATTGCCCCAGGAGGTCAGAAAAAGAATATTGGATCCTGTGGAACTGGAGTTATGGATGGTTGTGAGCTACCCTGTAGGTGCTGGGAACCTAGCCTGTGTCTTCTGCAAGAGCAACAGGTACCCTAACCATGTAGCCATCTCTCTAGGCTCCGGACTATCTATTTTTGATAATCAACACAGTAGTTTAGTTCAGTAGATAAATAATGAATAATTAAAAGCCATGCAAGTTGGTTTTAGTGGCTGTGGGTGGGCAGGACAATCAAGAGTTTGAAAGCCATCCATGAGGTATATAAGACCTTGTCTCAAAACAAACAAACAAACAAACAAAAAACAAAAACAAAAGCCAAACAAATGAATAAAAACTAATAGCCCAGTGGTTTCTAGTGTGTAGCCAGATTTTAGAACCCCTAGTTAGGATTTTTCTTTCTTTCTTTTCCACATTTCCTTGTAGGGACTTTTCTGGGGAGATAAGTTATTACTGGCAAAGGGCCACAGAACATGCTGGTCTGGGCTTGAGTTTCATGTTACAGATCTCCCACGTTTTGTTGTTCTGCTTGGCCTCAGAGACCTGAGAAACTTCTCCGAACTCAGAATGGGAAGGAGTCAGGCAGTCTCGGAACAGTTTGGGTTTGGCTCAGCAGCCCCCTCTGCTGTCAGAAATCCAAGGTTCTGTTTAGCCGAGCAGGCAGGGGATCTGGGAGGGGAGTTAATGGTAAAGACAGTTTAATCACTTGTGGGTGATAACAATAGCCAGGGCAACGAAAACTATTGACACCTTGAAAGTCACAGAAGGAGTGATAGCAGACAAAGAGCCTTCGAGCCACAGGAGCTGTGGCGGTCATTTGTCCCCCTGCAACCTCTTAGAGGACTGAGGTGCTTAGGCAAATTCTTAGACTTCCCTGACCTCAGTTTCCTCCTCTGAGCAGGGAAACAATGAACGCTCTGTCATCTTTCCACACTGAAGACCACTGCAGTCTTCTAGTAGATTCAGGAGAGTGCTTGTGTCTGGCAAATGCCACCAGATAGCGATGCCCACTTGTTGAGGGAGCTCTGGTCTCTTAATTGAGGTGGATCAACCTCACCAAACAAAGGAGAGGTGTGTTCACCTGCTTCCAGAACAGAAAGGGCCGAGTGGGTAAGAGTGGTGGAAATTGGCTTTGTGCCTGGATGAATTAGAGTCAGGTGATTGGGCTCTTAGACTCCATTCATTCTCTCCCGTATTCAGCTATTTTTTTTTTTTAAGGGAGATGGCGTGAGGAAAGATTTCATGTCCCATAGGCTGGCCTCAAATTCACCATGTAGCTGAGGATTACCTTGGACTTCTGATTCCTCCTTTTGTGTGTCCCGAGGTTCTCACAGGCATGTGCCAACCACACCAGTCTGTAAAGTGCTTTTGATTGAACTCAGGCAGTCTCACCTGTCAGGCAAACTCTCCCCTACCCGAGCCACCTCCCCAGCCCACAATTTGTTTTACTTTTATTAGGCAACTCTTGTGTGGCTGAAATTGTATGGGAAGGGATGTTAGTCAAATAAATTAGGCATGCTTGTTTTGCCTTTGGCTCTCACTGTGTCTTGTGTGTTTCCATTGCCAGAGATGTCTTCAGTTAGGTGTTGTACATAATACCATAATTAGGGGACATAATAGCTACTGTAAGTAGGGAGTTAGCTATGCTTCTTCCAGCTTGTGTGCTATCTTGTTCAGCAATCAGTGCTGAGGAGGAAATTGGTCTGAGGTGACAGCACGGGAAGTGGTGGTGGTGTGTACACACCTCCCCTTTAGCCCACATGGAAAAGGACTTGTTTTTGTTAGAGGCATTCAGTGGCTCTAAAGTTCTAGGGAAAATACATCTACTAGTGTGTGTGTGTGTGTGTGTGTGTGTGTTCATCAGCACTGCTCATGGCAGTGAAAATAACTCCAAGGAGACAAAATATTTGTAAGTACATAGCAACACACTTTAAAAAGTATGATGTGTGTCTTGAGTGTGGGTTTGTGCATATAAATGTGCTTGCAGTGCCTGCAGTGGCCAGAAGAGGGCATCAAATTCCCCTGGACTATGCTGTGGGTGCTGGGAATCAAACTTGGGTCCTCTGCAAGAGCAGTATGTTCTCTTGACGGCTGAGCCAGCTCTCCATCCCTGCGACACACTATTTTTGAAGAACAATGGCATTTCATAGTAGGAAGACACAGTAGGTAGAAAGATGAGAGTAGTTACTAGCTGTTTTATTGTTGGGTAGTTTCCGCTGGGCTTTGGGGGAGTCTTGTTTCTTTTGTGTTTTCAATTTTTTAAACCTTCGCTACTGACAGTTGTGTGTGTGTCTGTGTGTCTGTGTAGACCAGGGGAGACTTCAGGTGTCATTCCTTAGACACCACGCTCCTTTTGTTGTTGTTGTTGTTGTTGTTTTGTTTTGGTACAGGGTTTCCCACTGGCTGGGACTTGCCAAGTAGGCATGGAAGAAGAAGGCTTAGAGAGTGCAACAATTGCCTTGCAAACATAAGCACCTGATTTAAATCCTACAGAAAGCTGGGTGTGGTGGGATACTTACGTCTGTACTCTCACTATTCCTAGAGTGAGGTGGAAGACAGAGGCAGGAGAGCTCCTGAAAGTTTGCTTGCTGGCCATCTGGACTGGCTTAAACAGCAGTGAACAAAAAGGAGAATAAAACCTGCTTCAAGGTAGAAGGCAAGGACCAAGGCATGAGGTTTCTATAGGGGCTATAGCATATGTTCTCTCTCTCTCTCTCTCTCTCTCTGTGTGTCACACACACACCCATGTATTATGCACAAAATATCAAACAGATGCAGCCCATCACAGATGGCTTTTATTTATTTCTTAACGTGGGTTCTGGGGATCGAACTCAGATCCTCACACTTGCCCGGCAAGCACTTTGCAAGCTACGCTCCCTTCTACCACCACTGGCAGTTTTATTATGACAATGTCTAAACATACAGAGAACTTGAAAGTAGGTCACAGCCTGAAGGCATCAAGCAGAGTGAAGAGCCGTTGGCTGCAGGGGTCTGAAAAAAAATGTAACTGTGAGAATAGATGTTAGGGCTAACAGGGTTAGGTTAATAACAGCGTGGAAGGAAAGTAAGGCTCACAGCTGGGGATGAGAGAGTCAAGCTGACTAGATAAGAGGGAGGGCAGGGGTCAGGGAAGGCAAGGCCATTGGTCTCAAAGGCTGGCTGGCTGGCTCCTACGAAGGTATGCAAGGTTCCTTTTGCCCTTTTACAAATCTCGTTTCTTATTCATCTAAGTGTCCAATGGGCTAAACACTAAGTAAGGATGGCATCTAACAAGACTTTTCCAGGCCCTTCCACAGATAGGTAGATATGGCGCCACATAGAATGTAATCATGAGAGACTACAGCTCCATCTTGGCAACTCTGATAAGAATTAACTCCCTGCCAAGGCTAGCTGGTCATGTAAGTATGAGAACAGAGAGGACATAGTTTAGCTAAGGGTTAAGAGACCTTGGCAAAATCTGCAGCCAGCAACACTTCAAGGTCAGGGAGTGGTGGGGCTCTCCAGGTCAAATGGCCAGAAGACAGCCAAAGTCAACAGCTATCAAAGCAAGTCAGACACAAGGAGAGGATTTCACAGCGTGACCATTCTCCTGTTTGCATGAGCAGTTGTGTACAGTATAAAATCATATCCCTGGTTGGGCCAGGGGGTCCATGTATTGAGCCTGTGGGCTCTCCTTTGGCTAAACATTCAAGGTGCTCAGAGAATTAACCAGTCTTATAGAAACCACCCTAGGCTTTGTTCAGTTTCTACCATAAGTCCTGCACAAATCCTTAGACAAGGAAAGCCAGTGACAACCTGTGTGGGCGGGGCCCCCTCCTGGTACTGCAGGAGCCTTGCTTTTCTCACAACCATTTTGGGTTCCCTTCTGTCGCCTCACTTGATTTCTGTCACTCTTAAATCCTTTATTGAGCCTTATTTCTATAACAAAAGCTTCTTTTTAGGGCCTAGACAGATGAGTAAGCAGTTGAATCCTTGTTGCTTTTGTAGAAGACCTGGGTTCAATTTCTAACACCCACATGGCAGTCCCAACCATCTTTAATTTCAGTCCCAGGGGTTCTAGCACTCTCTTCTGGCCTCTGACAGCACCAGGCACAAACATAGTCTACAAAGCTATGTGCAAACAAAGCACTTGTACTGGAAAAGAAAAGAAAAGAACCCCCAAATCCTTTACAAGTGCATCCTATTTGTTGCTATGAGATAAAACCAGAAGCGAACCGTCAACTCAGTAGACACTCTGAGCAATGGTGAGTTTCTGGCATGCTAACCGCAGTAATGCACACCTGAGATGAAAGTCACTTTCTCACTCAAAGGCATCCGTTTCTTTAATTTCAGTAAGGTCTGTGGCTTCAGAGAGACCGTAGAGTGTGGTAAGGAGAATGTGAGCAGGAAGTCGGACAAGGGGTTAGGCTTACATCCAGAGAAGTCCCTCTTCTTGCTCATTCATTTTAGGCAAGTGCTCTCATCTCTGTCCCTTCTGTCCTGCTCTTGACTTATTTTTAAACTAGATGAAGTTATAAGCATCATTTTGTTATGTGTCTGCTCACCCTTTCATTTAGGAGTTGGTAGTAGTGCCCATCTGAGACACACCTAGGTCTTTTTTTGTTTTTTGTTTTTGGAAACAGGGTTTCTCTGTGTAACAGCCTTAGCTGTCCTGGAACTAGCTCCTGTAGACCAGGCTGGCCCCGAACTCATAGAGATCCACCTGCCTCTGCCTCTCAAGTGCTGGGATTAAAAGTGTGCACCACCACTGCATGGCCTGATACCTAGGTTTTTAATTTTCCAGTGGGACCACAGAACAGACAGGTTTCCAATTTCACCCTATCCTGTATCACTCAGATGAAGGGGCATCCACTTCATACATCTGCTGGGACCGCTTGGCTTGTGAGTTGTCAAAAGATGTAATCAACAAGAGAACAGAAGCAAGCTCTCCAAGAGACCTGAGGGAGGGAGATTAACTCTTCAGCTCTAACGCTCACCAGGAAAACAGGAGCCATACAATCCATGTTGTCAATCACTTAGCTTTATTATAGAGATGTTTATTGCACATAAGGTTCTCCCCAGGCTTAGGTACTCACGTCCTCAACATACACATGTTACCCATAAAAAGATTTCCTGTGTCTGTCTCATGCATGGAAACTTTCCTCTATTATTCTGAGTTATGGGATGGCAACTTCTTTCCCCAAAACTGCATGATCTCCATCACACTGAAGGCAACACATGTCTCAGTCATGTTAACACAGTGTCTTTCTGCTCAGTAGAAATGTCATGGCAGTAGCATGCCCTTCTGCTTAATTTCACATTAAGAATTTTTGGAAACTAGCATGGTTAAAAAGACTGCGCAGTTGTTAAAAGCACTGGCTTCACTTCCAGAGGATTGGAGTTCGTGTCCCAGCACCCACATGACAGCTAGCAACTGTCTGTTACTCCAATTCCAGGGCACCAGATGCTCTCTTATGACCTCTGCCGGCCCTGTGTGCATGTGATGCATAGGCAAAACATCCAAACACATGATATGCAATAAATAAATAAATCTTAAATTTGTTCTCAAAACTAATAATCAAGCACTTAGACGTCCTTTAAACTTTTGTCTATAGATACCTAGTAATCTTTTATAGGTGATTTGATTGGATAAGTGAACAAGAATGAAATTTATTTATTTATTTATGTGTGTGTGTATGCATGCACATGTGTCCTGCTTGTGGAAGACAGAGGCTAATGTTCAATGTCTTTTTCAATTCCTTTTCTACCTTTTTCTTCTTTTTTTCCTTTCCCTTTCCTTCCCTTCCCCTCCCCTCCTTTCTTGTCCCCTCCCTTTCTCTCCCATTTCTCTCTCTCTCTCTCTCTCTCTCTCTCTCTCTCTCTTCTTTTTTAAGACAGGGTTCTCTCTGTGTAGCCCTGGCTGTCCTGGAACTTGCTCTTATAGACCAGACTCACACAGATCCAACTGCTCTGCCTCCCAAATGCTGTGATTAAAGGCATGTGCCACCTAGCCTGGCAAGTTCCTCTTCTATTCTTAATGTTAATGTTGAAACTAAGAAACTGGGGCTAGGGAGAAGGCTCCCTGCATAAAAAGTTTGTTGTTCAATCATGGAGACCTGAACTTGAGGGCCCAGCAC
>LOJH01042684.1:0-12598 GCA_001685095.1 Ellobius talpinus
CGAATACAGTTTCCTTGTAATTATTTCGGGGTATAAGCTAGCCGTGTGGGAGCCAGGTAGGAAGAAAGCAGGCCCGCTCCCCTATCACTACAAGAGTTCCTCGTTTCTAAAATAACTGTATTCCTTACAGAAATGTTGTAATAGAAGGATCTATAGTTAGCTTGTAGTGCATCTATTTTTTTTAAAAATATCTTTTATGTTTGAGTGCTCTGTCAGCATGTGTGCCTGCACCCCAGAAGAGGGCATCAGATCCCATTATAGATGGCTGTGAGCCACCATGTGGTTGCTGGGAACTGAACTCAGGACTACTGAAAGAACAATCAGTTCTCTTAACTGCAAAGCCATCTCTCAAGCCCCTAGTTTGTAGTGCTTTAACAAATCCTCTGCCCCTCCTAGACAAGGTTTCTCTGTCTGGCCTTGGCTGTCCTGGGACTATCTCTGTAGACCAGAATGGCCTAGAACTCACAGAGATCTGCCACCACCGCCCGGCTGAAATTCTTTATGACCTAAATATTATGGACTGTACTTTGTTTAGAACCTCAGAGTTGATTTTTTTTTAATTTTAATTCCTGGGCAGTATAATACAGGTCCATTCAGAACAAACAGGTCTAGTGAATAATAGTACTTGTTTGTGAAAGAGAAAGGAAAAAAATCTGCATTTCTTTTCTGCTTAGACCCCTGTTTCCTTGTTATGGAGATAGAGAAAACATAAAACATAACAGGCTTGAATAGTGGAGTTGATAACCTGGAAGTTGTTGGTTGTCTGTTTCTGTGAAGACTTCAGAAGAAAAGTCTTTTTATCTTCAGCAGTACTAATGAAAGATGCCTGTTATAGCATTTATAGCAACCTATGGTTTTGTTGGTAGGAAAACCAAGATAAAGGAGTGAGGCTCCTGTCTGTGGTCAGCAAATGGCTTGAGTTGAAAATTCCTGCTCAGTGGTGGATTGCTTGCTGTGCAAATGTGAGGATTTTTTGATCATTGTACCCAGATAATAAGCTGACTTTAGTCTCATGACCACTTATAAAGCCAGCCCTCCCCTGGTCACTTGATGTGTGTACAGGCATGCACACTCAGGCACCCCCACACACCTACTAACAACAGCAACAAAAAAACCATCAACCAGGCCTGGTGGGGAAGGCTCATAATTCTAGGTTCTCGGGAGGCTGAGACAAAAATGCTGCAAGTTCCAGGTTTGCCTTGGCTACACAGTAGGTTTAAGGCTAGCCTAGGCAACTTAGAACCTTTTACCTGGGCTACTCAGTAGGTTTAAGGCTAGCCTAGGTACCTCAGTGAGAACCTTTTACCTGGGCTACACAGTAGGTTTAAGGCTAGCCTAGGCACCTCAGCGAGAACCTTTTACTTGGGCTACACAGTAGGTTTAAGGCTAGCCTAGGTAACTCAGTGAGAACTTTTTACCTGGGCTACACAGTAGGTTTAAGGCTAGCCTAGGCAACTCAGCGAGAACCTTTTTGATAGTGAAAGGGGAAAAGTGGGCACTTGTTTAGCATGTATGTGGATATATGTGTTTGGGGAGCAGTGGGGGTGGGTATGAAAACTGATGCCACTCTTATTTACTACGTAGCTTGGTACATTGTTGGGAGACTGCTTGTTCGTTTCCCGGCCGCCCTGGCTTGAAATAATCACACAGAAACTATATTATTTAAATCACCGCTTGGCCAATCAATTAAAGCATATTGCTAGCTAGCTCTTATATCTTAAATTAACCCATTTCTATTTTATATTTTACTACAAGACTCATGCCTACATCTGGTGGCTCACGTCTTTCTCCTCTGGCTGCTACATGACTTCTCCTTGACTCCACTTTCTTTCTCCCAGCATTCAGTTTAGTTTTCCCACCCTATTACAGCCAACACAGTTTCTTTATTCATTAACCAATAAAAGCAACACATATACAAAAGGACTTCTCACACCAGTACATGGTAAATTTTTGTGAGCTTTAAAAACTTTAACACTGGACTTAGTAGTTGAATTTGAAACTGAGGAGAGTATTGCTACGTGTGATTCACTGCACAGGAGTGCCAAAGATGTTGTGTTTCAGTACAGGTCAGATTGATGTCTCCAAGCCTGTCCTGGGGAGGTGTCAGAGGCCGTGACTAATACAGCAAAGAGCCAGCTGCTTGGACATTGTTGATGTTTTGTCAGTTATGGCAGAGACATCCACAGTGTTCTACTGCTCAGAACCCCACAGATTGTACACTCTGGTTTGATTCGAGACATACAGCCAAATGAATCTTGAGGCAAATATGTTTGTATGATTATCTGACCAGTGTGTTGTTTCTGTGTTGCAGGTATTCTCTGAAGCCAAATGATCAGATCTTGGCTGAAGACAAGCACAAGGAGTTGTAAGTTCTTTAAACCTCAGTTGTATATGCTTTATGAAATAGATGTATGTAAGCCACTTGATTTAAAAATTATACGCAACCTATGGCTTTAATCATAGTGGATTAGGGTAATTTGCACTGTATAATTTGTGTTATATCAAATTACCTGGGATAATTGTTTGTGATACTCACTGAAATATGTCACACTGTATTTGATTTTCCGGATTACATGTATGTTTGGAAATACTATTTTTTTTCTTTCCTTGGATAAAAAATGAAATTCATGGTTAATTTTGTAGTTTTATTCAGTGCTTTTTCTAGCACTTGCTAAAGATGAAGAAACATTTTATTTCTTCTATAGCTTTATACAAAAGTAAACACCTGTTTATTGTTTAGAATAAGTAAAGTATTTCAAACACGAAGCTTGAAAGATGAATACTTTGAAATTTTTAGTGTATTTCTTGTAGACTTTTTTTAACTCTTGAGAAATACTATGGAATGCTGGGATATTTTCTTTGACATTTTCCTACTGGAAGGTGGTATTTTAAAGATTACCTCCTGACATGGACTGTCAGCATTTTATTTACAAATAATCTGTTTGGGAAATTTGAAACTTATGTCAGTCTTTTAAATAGAATTATCTAAAGACGGAAGCTTTAAACATTTTATATGGTTCTATTTTGTTTTAGCTGGTCTGTTTTCTCCATTGTTTAGTAAGTAAATGCTGGTAATATTGAATATTATATAAACAGCCAACATCAATACTGTAACAGAATTAGAGGACTTAAATTCTAATATATCCTTAGGTTACACCTTATTACTTATTCTGCATATTAATTAAGTCTCTATCACATTTATAATTATTGATTCTCCAAAGTACCTTAAAAATTTTCTTTGTATATTAGATACACTTTAATGTTAAACATTAACTAACTAGTTATCGCTATGTACTCTGACGGCTTTTGAACTCGGTAACCCTCTGCCTGCCAGGTGCTGGAATTATGGATTACAGAAGAGACACAACACCCTTCATAACCAACTCAGATACATCTTGATTTACTTAATTTGGTCTTCATTTGTATACACAGCACATACGCAGTATGTACTGTTGCTGTGTAACTATGGAAATATTAAGCATAGAGTATATATTCACCCACATACTCACCTTTGCATTTCCTCATTAGGATTTTATTGCACTTTTTTTTATCACTTTCATATTTTGTCTTCATTTCATTCATTAATTTGTCTACTTATTTATTTTTGGATTTATTTCAAAGTAAGTTTCAGATGTTAGAATACTTCCATCTAATAGTTAAGAGGGTTTTTTTGATTTTGTTTTTTTTTTTGAGACGTGGTTAGCCCTGTGTAACAGCCCTAATTGTCCTGAAACTTCCTCTGTAGACCAGGCTGACCTCCAACTCACAGAGATCCACCTGGCCTCTTCTAAAAATAAAAAATGCTAAAATTTTGAATAAGTGAAATCATAAGTGTGACTTGGATTTTTAATAAGGTCTTCTTAAATTTCCCTTCTTTGTTTCTTTTTCTTCTCCCCTGTCTCCCTCTTTTGCCATAGATTTTATTATGTAGCCCTGGCTGTCTTGGAACTCTCTTTGCGTACTACCATGCTGGCCCTAAACTCACAGAGATCCTCCTGCCTCTGCCTCTTGAGTGCTGGCATGATAGCCATGCACTACTATGCCTGACTATCAGTTTGTTTTGAGTTAGATCACTATTGTTGCATGCATCATTTAATTACCTTTTTGTTATTGATTAGTATGGGTTTCTTTGTGTAGCCCTGGCTAGCCCGGATAGGATGACATTTTTATCTGAATAGTTTACTGTTCTTTATTGGTTAGTATTGGCAGTTGGGTGACTTTGTCTAGTTTCTGTCATGTAGTTTTTTTGACCTCTACCCTAACAAAAACTCCCAATTGAATATGAATATAATCTTATATTAAAATTCATTATCAGCTCTTCATGAAAGATGTTCATAAATAATCTCATTTTGTGTTCAAAATTGAAATAGTCAGAATTCTCACTGAGAAGGTAGAAATGCAGATCACTCTGGTTTGGTCATCGCACATTGTGAGCATGTTCTGGACTGCTGAATTTTGATATGGCCTATAGTTAGGAATATTTTATATCTATTAAAAGGCTCAAATCCCTTTGTTCTCAAGACTGTCAGTATACTGATAGTTGGTATTGCTTTATATGGAATAACTATGTTTTTATTAAAAATAGTCTTAATTCCCAAATCCAATGAATCAGATTCCATAAACAGTCATGGACACCCTCCCCAACCTCTTCCTGGAAAACCCACTTGTCACACAGGGGAAAAAAATTGCTCAGCAGTGACATTTGTTTCTCTAAGCAGAATGATTTTTCTTGTTTCTACATGCTGAATACTCCACTCTAGGGGATAACTTTAAGCTAGGGAAATAGAATAGTTACAGTTGTAATGTGATTAATCTAAACTGTGGGGTTCATGCTTGGCTCTGTGAATAATTCCATAATGAAATTGGTTATTAGTTTTCTATGTTTTTTTCTTCATTGCAATCTTAGTTTTTATAAATGAAATAGCCTAAAATAAGAAAAGTGTCACATTGTTTAATTGGATAGTGTTTTTTCTCTGCTTGCACCAGTTATTGTGTATGAGCACAACACGTCTATGAAAAAGTACCCTGAGAACAGACTTAGAGAGAGAATGGTCTCACAGACTCAGACTTCAGTCCAGGTAGCTTGGCTTCATCCCTGTGGGACAGCGTGGTATAAGGGTAGAGGAAAGCTGTTCTGGGAAGCCAGCAGGAGGTTCAGAGACAGAGTCAGAGGGAGATAGAGGTATGAAGGTGGGAGGGAAGGAGATAGTGAGAAAGGACACTGGCTAGGAACGTTATATTAATTTTATGGACATACCACCTCCAACAAGGCCCCACATCTTCCTACTTTTATCACCTCTCAGTAATGCTATTAAAGTCTTAACCCAGTAAGTAAAGTAGGGTAGTCCTTGGATTAAGATAGAGTTCTTGTGATTCATTCATGATCCAAAAGTCTGATTTTTGAACATTTCATTAGGGATCAAGCCTTCAACAAATGCCAGGGGCCGGGAAGTTGCATTTTACATCCATGCCATATTATCGTACTAGGCACTATCCAAAAATTCTGTATAGTTTTTTGTATACCTATCCTATCTTAATAAAGTTACTGAAAAAGTGAAGGATACTAACTTCACTTGTAAATAGAGACTTACTAGTTTTTCTTATTTTTGCACAGATCTGCAATGTAGAATATAGAACCATTTTTACACAAATATATTTATTTTATAAATATATAAATTTTATAGTGCTTTGAATATGGACAGTGTATTGAGATTTGATCATGAAGATTCATGTAAGAAAAGTTAATAGTTGCTAAAGTTATTACTGAAAACTTATCTGTACTACTTAATAGAGATAGACTAAACTTAATAGCTGTTTTTTTCCCCTCTACTTTGCTATACTCTACAAGGCAGGGGAAATAGCTCTTAAAGGGACTTAGATCTATTTGCTTGACTCTTTAAAACAGATACTAAGGTAAAGCCTAATACCTCATTTTTGTCATGAATATGATGAGAGTCATTTCAATAAAAGTGACCTGTTAGAGGTTAATATACCCATTTAATGACAATGCTGAACCAGAAACTGCTCTCCTGATTCCCACTGAAATGCTTTGTTTGTTTGCTTGTTTTAGGGGGAGGGTGGGGGAGTGTATTAAAAAGCGCCCTAAACATACAGTAATTTTATTTATTTATTTTTGAAGATTTTATTTTGTGTATATGAGTATTTTACTAGCATGTATATGTATGTGTGCCACATATGTGCAAGGTCCCTGTGGAGTCTAGAGGGGGATCTCAGGTTCTCTGGACCTGGAGTTACCCATGGTTATGAGCTGACCTGTGGGTGCTGGGAACGAAATCCCAATCCTCTGCACGAACATCAGGTGCTCTTAGGCGCTGAGTCAGTTCTTCATGCCCTTAGACAGTAATTCTAAAATACAGTTAATATTAGCTTTAGTAACCGATAAAAATGAACATAATATCTTGCTGCCTAAATTAATATTACAGGACCAATTTGTGATTTTAGAAATCACCTTAGACTTAGAATCAATACTACGTGGGTTGCAGAAAATCAACCAACTATTGTATATGTTCCAAATTAAAGACTTAAAATTCTTCAAAGGTGAGGCAAAAATAAAAAGGTTTATGTCAGATTCATACAGAAATCTTTTATGCTTATGAGATGGTAGACTCATAATTGAATTGCGTAATACTCTACACTTTGTACCTGTATTTTATGTGAAATAATACTGAGCCTCTTTTGTGTTTTTCGTTTTCTTGAGTATCTGACTTAGGGCCTCATCATTGGCATCTTTGTTTGCCTTGTTCTCCTTTCTCCAGACCGCACCAGACTTTTTCCATCTTAGTGTTTTTGATTCTGTGCATGTAACTTCATTGGGAAATTTAGCCTAAGGTACCAGTCTCCTTTTTGTAAGAGACATTTATTCATGTATGTTGTTTGTTTATATGCTTGTTTCCAGTGGTGGGGACCAAACCTGGCCTTATGGGTACAAGCAAACACTCTTAACACTGAACTATATCCCAGCAGGTCTCAGAATTGCATTTTAAAATTGACTTTCTATGTAGTCTTAATCTTTGCTGTATTGCTTTTTAAATTAGTCTTTGAAAAGCTCCTTTGTGTGGTTGGTTCTTATGAAGCTGCTTCTCTGGGAATAAATACTCAACCTGTGTTAGTTAGATTCCTTTGGTCCATTCTTGCTGATTCCATCAGATACCTTCTTTTGGGATCCCAGACTAATATCAAGTGAGGTTATATAAGTCTTAACCATTTCCCACAAATGATCCAATCTTTTCTTATAAATTTAATGTTGGGATCTAAGAAGCCATATCTAAAGGGATTACTAAGTAAGTGAAAATAGGAGTAATAATAGCAAATCATTAATCTAAAACCAAAGTATTGTTTGAGAGACAGCTTTTTAAAGTCTGTGCAAAATGCTCTCAGTACTCAGGTGTCCGAGGCAGGAGGATTGTGTGTTCAAGTTCAGCCTGGGCTACATAAACTTCTGAACCAAGAAAGGCATTATGAACATCACCATGTCCACATAACTACAAGCATACTTTTATACATTTATGTATTTTTATTGTTTTTAAGATTTATTTTTATGTGCATTGGTATTTTGTCTGCATGTATGTCTAAGTGAGGGTATTGAATCCTCAGAACTGTAGTTACAGTTTTGAGCTGCCATGTGGGTTCTTGGAATTGAACCTGGGTCCTCTGGAAGAGCAGCCAATGTTTTTAACCCCTGAACCATCTTCCAGACCCTGCATATTTAAATTTTTAATGTACATAGTTTTGTCTCAGCTTCATTAAATCCCTTTAAAAGAAGTTACTTTATATATATAAATTTATATATAAATTCATATATATATGAATTTGTCCTCCACTTATGTGTATATCACATGTATGCAATACCTCCAGAAGCCAGTAGAGGGTGTCACATCCCCCAGAACTGGAGTTAGCTATTGTGAGCAGTCACGTGGGTACTGGGAACTGAACTTAGGTCTTCTTACAAGTGCAACTGGTGCTCTTAACAGCTGAGCCATCTGCCCACCCCACCCCAATAGATAAGGTGTAATTATTGCCATTTTACAAGGAAATTGTTGAATGCAAAAGGCAAAATAACCCAGATTTCTCAACTGTCTGGCTCGGGTGTGTCATCAGATACTACACTGAAAACTCAGAGGAGGAAGGGTCAAATTGCTAACAACACACTGACTCCCTGTACTGGTTAGGTCAGCAGTTAGTCATACCTACACACTTCTTTACAAGATTTGGCTTTTTTTTCCTTAGAGAGAGAGTTTCTTTGTATAACCTTGGCTGTCTTAGAACTAGCTCTGCAGACCATGTTGGCCTTGAACTCACAGAGATCTTCCTACCTCTTCCTTCTGAGTGCTGGGATTAAAGATGTGCACATTAACCTACAAAGGGCTGTTTAGTGTTTTTCTCTGAACCTTGGACCTTTAACTTCCCTAGTTCTCCAAATTTGAAGAGGCTGATGCTGAAGGATTCTTAACTTATGACCAGCCTGGGCTAATAGCATTATCTCTTCCTTAAAGAGCAAAACAAAAAAATTCACTTCCATCAAGAAGCCGGTCAAGTTCCCTAAATTTTCCTGACAATAAAATACCTTTAACTTACAATGCTGTTGTATCCTGATAGACCAGAATTGGTGCATGCGTAAACTGTATGTATGACTGGACCCTGTTGTGGGATATTTAACTTGACAAAAATGTGTTACATTTGTTTATGTTGCAGAATATTACTTTAACTATGTGAAGGTATGTTACATTTGTTTCTGCTGCCTTTGTTAACAATGTGAGGATGTGTTGCATTCGTTTTTGCTGCATTTGTTTAATCATGAAAAGATGTGATGCTGTTTCACCTTGCCTGCTACGGCACCTATTTGATCAAATAAAAAGCTGAAAGGCCAATAGCTAAGCAGAGAAAGGATAGATGGGGCTGGTGGGCAGAGAATAAATTGGAGAGAAGAGAAGAGAGAAGAAGGAGGAGCAAATGAGGGAGAAAGAAAGGGAGACACTCGGGGCCGGCCAGCAGCCACAGGGGAGGACATACAGAAATACAGGTGAAAAGCCCCGAGGTAACGATAGATAAAGAGAGACCGGTCAATTTAAGTTAAAGGAAAAAAGCCGGAAATGAGTCTAAGCGAGGCCGGGAATTTATAACTAATAAGAAGTCTCTGTGTCATGTTTTTGGGAGCTGGTTAGAATAAAAAGAGAATAAAAAGAATAAAAAGCCTGGTACCCTAACTAGGTACCAGAATGTAATAAATTCATAAAAAATCTACTCCAAGTAGAAGGAACATGTGTTAGTAGCAGTAGTGTAAAATTATTATTTTCAGTAGTCTTAAAAATTTAGGTACTTACTTTATGTGTGGGTGTACTGCCTGCATCTGTCTGTGTACCAAGTTCATGCCTGGTGTTTGTGGAGGCCAGAAAAGGAATTTGGATCTGCTGAAACTAGTGTTACAGATGGTTTTGAACCACTATATGGGTGCTGGGAATTGAATCTAGTTCTTTTGGAAGAGTAGCCAGTGTTCTGAACTGCTGAACCATCTTTCTCCAGCCCCATGAAATTAATGTTGCATGACTAACTTGTATTTTTCTTTAAGTAGCGTGCTGCTCCCTAGGAAAAGAAACCAAGCACATTCTCCCTTCTCTTTGGTTTTCCTAAGAGAAGGTATATTGTAGCTGTCAATATCATTATCATCAATAGCATTGTTATTGAACTAATGATCACACCGTCTTTCTTTATTCACACAAAAGTAATCATTAATTAAAAAACACAGTGCTAAGCTTCTAATAAAATTCAATATATATATGTGTGTGTGCTAAAAATCTTACACTGACACTTCCTTGAGATTTGTATGCATTTGCTTCATACTAAAACATGAGGTACTCATTACCCATCTCCCCATGGGGACTTCAAGTACACAGCTGTTCAGAGGCTTTGTTTTTGAGGCTTAAGCTAAGTGATGTAGACTTGTTTTCCATAGAATCAAGAGATTATGTCTTTTAAAAGGATATCTTATTAAGTAATTGAAAAACAAAACCGAGCTAAACCACTGTCAGTTATTAAAGGCAGTTAATGAATTTATATTTCATGTTTTCTTGTAAATGGAATGCTACCACATGCATACTACGTGTGTTACTTTGAGTCAGCCAGTCATTGAGATGGACCTTTAGAGGATAATCAATGACTGGAAATCTGTAACTTCTCCAGACTGTGTCCTGAAGTTTGTTTTATTATCAGTTTATTCTTTGGTGCTAGCTCCCTCTGTAGAACTTCACTAATACTGCAGCTTGATTTTTCAATAATGTAACAGCAATTAAGATATTATGTAGACTAGATTGGGACCTTTCCTTGAAGTTTTAGTTAATATTTAATCAGTTTCATGTGACATTTTGAACATGGAGTCATCCCTCAAGCCCCCTTTTTTGTTGTTGTTTCTTAATGTTTACCATTATGAAAATATTTCCCACATCAAAGGACCCCCAATACATCATGCAATAATGCATTAACTTGTATTATTCTTGAAATTGTTTTATATTAGAAACTTTTAATAAGAAGTTAAAAATATTGCCTAAATATCACAAGTAATGTAAATCCTTCACTTTGGTATACTTAAATGTTGCTCTCTTTATACTTTTTTTTTAGCAGAGAGCCAAAAAACTGTTTTCCCGCAACATTTGAGTCAACCTTGTTTATAAATACTTCTAACTTTAGCAACCTCTTTGTGTTGGTAATCAAGTTTACACAGTTACTATAACTGCTCTTTTGGGTTCCAGCTATTTAAAAATGAGTTTTAAGATTCTCTAATCAGATATTTTTTCTTTTCTTAAATATGTTGCTCTGGGCTTTGAATGTAGCTCAGTGATTTTGAGTGCTTACCTAGCCTATGCAAGACTGTGTGTTTGTGGGGTGTGTGTGTGTGTGTGTGTGTGTGTGTCTGTATATCTGTGTATATGTCTGTATAGTGGATAAGAGCATAAACATTTTAGGTATTGAAACTCTCAGAAGTCGTGGGATTTGCTGCACCCCTATCAGAGAGCTTCCTCCTGCAGTAGATGGGACTTAACACAGAGATCCACAACTGGACAACACACAGAGTGAGAGACTTGGGAACACTAAGTAGTAAATGGGATGTTTTCACCAAACCCCTCCCCTCATGGATCAGGAATTTCTGCTGAAGAGAAGATGGGAAGACAGTACAAACCAGAGGTGTTGGATGACTCCAGACACAACAGGACTGATGGCACACAGAAACTCAAGACCCTGGCAGTGACTAAGGGCATGTTGTAATGGTTTAGATAAAATGGCTCATTTTCCCCAAGGGGCGGCAGAGGCCATGATGGGCAGCCGGGTCCCTGGCGTGTGAGAAACCTTGGTGGCAGCTGGTCGCACGAGGAGCCTCAGCGGGTGGGAGAGGGACAGGCATGCCATGCAGAGGGGATCTGGGTATAGTTTATTCAATAAAAAGGAAGGGCTGAGAGAGATGTTGTGCCCAGATAGCACCCCAGGTAGACCACCAAAACCCAGAGAGACTGTTTTTATTTGTAAGCATAATACGAGCTAGCTTCGGAACTTGTCTTCACATCCCATTGCAGCGAGGTAGAGAGGAGTTTGAGCTCCTCTGTGGGGTTAGCTTTTAAAGGCAGAAGAAACACAAGTAGCCCTTCAGGGTGGTTAGGGGAGTTTGGCACGGGTGCAACTTTTTTTGCTCTTTTCCATCCTGCTATGTCAGCTTGTTCTTTGTTTTTAGAGCAAAGTTACTCTGCCTCCTTTATTCCCAGGTAGCTGAGTGTCCTTGTGCTTTGGAATTTCCCGGGTTGGAGGGGGGAAGGAAAGCACTGTCTTTCTGGAAATGTGAAGCTAGTCTGTGTTTCTAATTTTAAAACATTTTGCTAGGAAATTCTCCCTTTGAGAATAAGGGGTGAGGGTCTTACAAGAGAGACAGAGAAACAGGGGAAGGGAGAGAGAGGAGAGGGATGAGAGGAGAAGAAGCCTCAGCCACCTCTTCCAAAGAGAGAAGGGGCAGAGAGATGTAATGGTAAAAACAAAATGGTGCTGTTCCCCACAGGGCGATAGTGGGCAGCAGGCCACAAGGGGCAGCAGGTCCCAAGCAGGGAGTGCAGTGGCGGGTAAGAGACCTTGGTGGGTCAGCCTGTCCCACAAGGAGCTAGGTGGGACAGAGGCACGGCATGCAGAGAAATTGGGTATTTATTTAGTGGGTTATAGAGGGGAAAGGGAAAGGGGAGAAGGAGAGAAGGGGCAAGAACAGAGAAGGGAGGGAGAGAAGAGAAGCTACCTCTTTGGGAGAGAGAGGGAAAAGAGAGAGAGAGCTTGGGCTAGAAGCAGAAGGAAGATCCCCTTACCTTGGCTGACAGGGAAGGTAGTGGGTGGGGCTTGTTTCTTAAAGGGACAGAACAGACCATTACATTCCCATCTCTCTCTTTTTTTAATAATAAAAAGACGGGAGGTTATGCACAACAGGTTAAAGGAGTTAGGAAGGCAGATTTTTGTTGGAGGGAATAAGCTGCTTGGTTTCTGGCCACAAGGCTAGCTTAGATCCGAAATAACCACACAGAAACTGTATTAATTAAATCACTGCTTGGCCCATTAG
>LOJH01042686.1:1968-14143 GCA_001685095.1 Ellobius talpinus
GCCAGAAATATGCTTAAGCTATTGGCCAAACAGTATTGCAAATAACATAGTTCCTGTGTGATTATTTCTGGAGTCTGGGTGGCCAGGAAATGAACAAGCAGCCTCCTACAACAGAGCTTGGTGACTCTGCAGTACTGCCTAAAAACCTCAGCTTGTTTTAGTGGACACTTAATTGATTGATCAAGCAAGTGGGAAGTTACACTTAGTGTAGCTCCAAGCCCACTGCTTAGAATACTTTAAAAGTCTTTTTCAGTTTTGACAAGAAGTTCAGTTCGGCACCTTTAGACTCAGCTTTCAAAACTTAACACACAGCCACATGAATGAAAATCACAAATGTAATATTAAACCAAAAGAGTCATAAGCAAAATGGTGCATTCTCTCTGAGTCTGTGTTTATAGAATCCAAAGAAAATGAAAGAATCTCCACTATTCAAGTTACCATTGTGGTCATTCTAGAGTAGGATCGAAACCAGAATGGCATAGATAGGATTCTGAGATTCTAGAATGTTCTATTTCTTGGTGTGGTTATTTTTGAAGGTCCATTGAGTGCTACACACTCTAAAATGTGTGTACTTTTCTGTATACATACTTGACTTTTTAAAAGTAGTTTTAAAATCAAGTAGCATAAATTTATTTAAAGCATAGTAGGTATGCTTTGAACTTGCATTTTCTCCTCTCACTGCAGTCAATCAAGGGAACACCAGGCCCATTCTTCCCTTCGTTTACTTCTACTGGTATTTACTGAAGAATGGTATCAGGCAAACTAGAGAACAGAGAGCCCTCGCCTTGTGCAGTAACCGCATAGAGCGGGGAAGGAGGCAGGTGCCAATCAAACAGCCACACAAATCAGTGTAAGAGATGGTAAGAAGAGAAGACAAAAAGAAGCAGAGTACAAAGAAACACCCACAGGAGAGCCAGTGAATGAATGGCCAGGTAGATTTTCGATGTTAAGCTCAACTGGTCCACTAGAGGGAGACGATTTGCCGTGATTCCTTCGAAGGAACTTGGGTTAGTCGCTCCTTGACTGTCCTTGGATTAGCAAAAGTTACTGACTAATTCAAGGGTTATTTCATGAAAGAAAATGCTGCCTTAGCCAACAATATAATAACCAGTCCTACCAAATGCTTGACCTTACAATTAAAAAAAAAAGTAAGTTAATAAGGTATGATTAAAGGAATCTTTCTAAGTAAATTCTCCCACCCCCTTTTGTCTTTTTTCAGACATAATCATGGATCACAGACTGGCCTGGAACTCATTGTTTGGACAAGGATGATCTTGAAGTTCTGATCCTCCTGCCTCTTCTCCCAAGTGCTAGGATTACTGGCATGTGTCACTACTCCAGTTTTAGATCCTGCTGGGGACTGAATTTAAGACTTTGTACATCCTGGGCAAGCACTGTACCACTCACATGCCCTCAGCCAATGAAAGCCCTTTTCTTGACACTCACACAATGACAGTGAGAGCAGACAGACTATAATTTCTTCTTATCTATTAGTAGCCCCCACACACACATACATAGATGATGTGGGATGTCCTTCTGTATATGTGTTGTTTTTATTGGTTAATGAATAAAGCTGTTTCAGCCAATGGCTTAGCAGAGTAAAGTCAGGTGGGGAATCTAAATAGAGATATAGCGAGAGAGTAGGTAGAGTCAAGGAGATTCCATATAGCTTCCGATGGAGGCAAATGCCATGTAGCTACCGAAGGAGGACACACTGGAACCTTACCAGTAGGTCACAGCCTTGTAGCAATACACAGATTAGTAGAAATGGGTTAATTCAAGATTTAAGAGTTAGTTAATAAGAAGCCTGAGCTATTGACCAAACAGTGTTATAGTTAATATAGTTTCTGTGTGATTATTCGGGTCTGGGTGGCCGGGAAATGAATGAGCAGTCTTCTTTTACATGTAGACACATCAATCCTCACATCTGCTGAGGCCAACACTCCCTACAGAAAACATTCCACTGTGGATATGATAGGACTGTGTCTGTTCCTCATTCAAGCAGATAATGAATAAATGTAATTTGTATGTTGTCTACAGGCAGACAGACAGCATCAAATCTATTTTGATTTGATGTAATCTATTACATCACAAGGAATGAAATCCAAATTAAGCTCTTCTTCTAGTGTATTTATAGCCTGTTTATTATCTACTATAATCTAAGTATTCTAGAAACATTTAAGGCAGGAGATTCTCTGGTTTAAAACTAATTACCAGGGCCAAACAGATGCCTCTGTGGTTCAAAGCTGCTGCTGCTCTCCCAAAGAACCTGGGTTGGGTTCCCAGCACCCTGTCTAGTGACTCACAACCACCTATAACTCCAGTTACAGGAGACCTGATACCTTCTTCTGGTTTCTACAGATACTCATACACACGTGCACAGGCACATATGTATAGACAAAAATAATTGTTAAAAATGAATTAGTATAATTAAAAGTCTTCGTAAAAGAAAAGAAAGAAAAAGAAACTTCATGATGATGAGGATGCATAGAGGACTCTGGTCAGTCATTGTCCATCTCCCACGCTCATCTGCTCTAGAGAAAGAAATTACATTTCAGGATCCAGTTTTCATGGTGTATGATAGTGAGTGAATGAATTGGACTGTGTGTGTGTGTGTGTGTGTGTGTGTGGTGTACCAATTCTCACATATATAGGGAAATTGTTCTACCATTAAACTACATCTCTAGCCCCTTTTGAAATTCTTGTTTATGAAATCACTACACATTCCCCATTTGCTGTTTACCTTGTCTGAAACAGTCTGGTTGTCATTCAGGTACCAGGTATTTTGTCACTGCTTGGGAAAAGACACTAAGTCACTCACTCCCAGGAGACCTCAGTGGCTGCATGGACACTGTGCCCTAGTATTGACTTTTCACACTCTCATCTCACCAGCAGCTGGATATGGTTGTGCATCTGGATGCACACAGAAACATCCATTGGAGTTTGCTAGAAGCTTTGGAAGGACATGGACAACATTCCTTCTGCTTTATTTTCTCCTACCTCAGAATGCAACTGAAGCTACTAGAGGACCTGGGACCCTGACAGGGCAGCAAGAATGGGAAGAAGGGAAATGGGCACCTGGGAAGTATCACAATGACCCAGTGTGGTGGCATACAGAGTGGATAGTACCATCCTCAAGATGTTTTTGATGTGACAGAGAAATAAACTTGTAACTCAGTTGAGTCATTATTAGCTGCTACCACCAAACTTCAATGCTGATGAAATGTACCACCCCCACCCCCAGACACACCACCCGTTTTCTTCAATACCGTTTTATGTACCTAGACCATTCATGCTGACACAGGGCTGGGATCTGGTTGGTGGGTTCAGCGTGTCTACTAGTGTGGCATCTCTGTGTGGAATGCTTTTCTATAACTTCTCTAGAAGCTGATATTTTTCTGAACCTTTAGGGAGGGGGTTAAAATCAGTTAAAACCCAAGGGAAAGTCTTATAATTCTCCCTACAAGCAGTGAAGTTGAACAGTTTTCATGGAGGTTACTAGAATGGAATTCTATCAGTTGCTACAGGTAGTTGTGGAAAACAACAGTAATAGAGAACCTCGGACTGTTCCAGGCCAGCGCACCACTTCACCCTACTGTAGCAAAAGTGCTCGAGCCCTAAGGATCAAAAACAAGTAAGAGATGAAGCAAATGCTGTGCCGAGTTCAACCTGAGAGAGAAGACGGTGATGAGCTCAGGAGATTCGGTGGACACGGTCAGTATAGTCGGCAACAACTGTCCTGGCAATTTGTAGAAGAAGAAAAATAGTAGAAATGATAACATTTTCTCCAGTGAGAAATTGTCTTTTACAATAAAAATGGGGAGAAAAAAAAGAAACCACTAGTCATTTTCAATTGCAAAACACTTAGGAGATGTACGCGAGATAAATGGAAAAAAACACAGTATAATTATTTTATAAACACTGGAGCTATAATACCAGTGGCTAGAGGAATATAAAATTAGGAAAGACACTAGAGGGCTTAAGACATTTGATTAGCATTTGAAGTGTAAGCGCTCATGGCGTAAACAAAATTGTAAGAAGAATTTGCTTTGAGAAGGATGGATTTAAAATAAGGGGGAAATAAACTAAAAGCCAAAGTCGGGGAGAAAGAAATCATGAGTGTTCAATGGGTGATGGTACCACACACTAAGCTTCATGGTGCTCCACACAGATCCTAACAACTCAGAGAGCATCACCAGGCAGTGAGAGGGCCAGCAGTGTTTATCACGAAGCAAAGATCAAGACAAGCAGATGGCAGACTCCTGCCTGAAGTACTTTAAATCGTTTTTAGCCAGCTTTCCCTTTTAGTTAAATGGAACGGATGGAAATACTGTCCCTTGCCATGTCAATCTTGTTTTGGAAGTGTCAAAAAAATTTTTTCTTTTTTTTCAAATTAAATTTATTGTTAGTTGGTACATTTAAAACAAAACCAAGCCAAACTACTGTGAGCCAGAAAGATGGGTAGGTGGATAAGGCACCTACTGCCAAGCCTGAAGATCTAAGTTTAGTCCTGCAAAGGAAAGAGGGAAACTGAGTCCAGCAAGTTGTCCTCTGATCTACGTGGCATGTACACACCCAAGTATGCCCACATAAATAAAAAAAAAGAAATTTAAAGGTAGTAATTTTTTTGAATGCAGCAATGTACCTTATTAATGGGTTGCTTCAATGTTTCTGTGTGCATATATCATGAAATGCTTAAACTTCTGCATCCCTCAAACATTTGCCAGTGCTTTATGGAAAACCTTCTGAATCTTTCTTCCAGCTCCTTGAGGCACAGAGGATGCTTGCTGCTCTGGCAACTGCTCAATCCAGGCAACTGTTTCACACCTCTCCCCATCTCCCAGACTTTGGCAACCACCTCCTTTCTTTCAATTTCCAAGAGATCGACATTTTAGATTCCACAATAGGTGAGTACTTGTCTTTCGGGCTTACTCAACCCATGGATCTCTGTCTGTCTGTCTTGTACCCTCTGACAGAATTTCACTCTCTTTTATGCCTCCGGAGCTTCCCGTTGATCATTTGTACCACACTTTTACAAAGCCATCCATCACTTGGTAGACACCAAGGTTGCTTCTCTTTCTTGGCTATTTCTTGAACAGGGCTGCAGTGAATGGGGATTGAAAAACATCCCTTTAAATTTTGTTTTTAAAAAGATAAACTTTAGGGATGTAGAGTCTGCTCAGGGGTTAAGAGTGCTTGGGGTTCTTCCAGAGACCAGAGTTCGGTTCCTAGCACCCATGTGCCTGTAACTCGAGCCCCAGGGGATGTGACACCCTCTTCTAGCCTCCCATATAAGCATGCACACACACATGAAAACACACACACACACATGCACACACACACACTCATAAATAAATAAGAAAATCTAGAATAAGACAGTTGTTAAGTAGTGGCATATACCTCAAATCTCAGCATGTGGGGGTGGGGTCAGGAGGATCAAGGAGTTCAGGACCATTCTCGGCTAGAGTCTGAGGCCAGCCTGGGCTGCATGAGACCCTGTCTCAAACCAAAGCCTTTACATTTTACACATCTGTCTTATTATCGTTTCATTTTACTTGGCAATTGTTTTGCACTGTTTCTTCATTTTTACACTCTCTGTTACCAAGCGCCTATGTCACATAAAGACCATTTTTATACATCATTGAAATGCAGGGTAATTTTGACCTATATATGCCAATAATAAACCCAAAGCTCATGCATTTATCACCACTGTTTTACCTTGGGTTTGGGTTTTTGCTTATTTGGGCTTTTGTTTTCAGAATACCTTAGAAATATTTAGCATATTTTTATCACAGAAGAAAGAACTCACGACCACCATGGCCATGCACCGGAAGGACAGCGAGCAGCTGCAATGGCTGACAGATCGCCAAGGCTCCAGTGGCCCAGCCCGGCGGTGACATGGTCTTCGGCAAGATCACCCACAAAGAAATCCCTGCCAAGATCATTTTCGAGGACCACCGGTGTCTTGCATTTCCCCCTCAAGTGCCAACGCATTTCCTGGTGATACCTATGAAGAATATGACCCAGATTTCTGTAGCAGAAGGTGATGACGAAGTCTTCTAATGTGCTGCAGATCCGGGCCTGAACCAGGGCCATCGGATGGTGGTGAATGAAGCGAGACAGTCTGTCTATCATATTCATCTCCATGTTCTCGGGGAGCAGCAGATGAAATGGTCTTCTGGCCAAGCAGTTTGGGGGCTAATTTTCCCTTCTCTAGGTAGTGAGTCAGTTGGTTGGTAAGTTCCAGTTTGTTAAATGGCACACATAGTTTTGCCTGTGTATGGAGAAACTGAAGAGATGATTTAAAATCCTGTGCCTAATAAAAGACAATTGTTGCCCCCCCAAAAAAAGAAAAGAAAAAGAAAGAGAAGAGAGAGAGAGAGAGAGAGAGAGAGAGAGAGAGACTCTTTACCTCAATGGGCAGTTGTCAGTTAAAAGCATTTGAATTAGTTGAATTAATTTGCTTTCTGTTGCTGTGATCTAATACTTGATCAAAAGCAGTTTAGGGGAAGAAAGTGTTTATTTCATCTTACAGTTGCAGTGTGTCTCCAAGGGAAGTCAGGACAGGACCCTGAAGGCAGGAGCTAAAGCAGAGGCCATGGAGGGTGCTGCTTACTGGCTTGATCCCCATGGCTTGTTCAGTTTGCTTTCTTAAAGAACCCAGGACCACCAGCCCAGCCTTAGCACAGCCTGTGGTGGGCAGGGACTTCCATCATCAATCATCCACCAGGAAAATGGCCCCATGCACTTGCCCGATAGGCTTTCAGATGGAGACAGTTCTTCATCTGGCATCCTCTTCCCAGATGACTCCAGCTTGCATCAAGCTGACAACAATCTCTCCAGCTTAACATAGAAGGAAGGTAAAACAGACAGCCAGACAAAACAAACAAACAAAACAAAACAAAACAACTAAACAAAACCCACACACAAAACCCACCATTGTATAACTTAAGAGATTTTAGGAGTCTCTTTGGAATCCTAATTTCTTGGTCAAGAATCCTTGAAGGTCAATGTCTCCGGAATTAGCAAACATTACTGCAGTGCCTGAGACTACCTGCATCCAGTTGAGGTGGGGTATTCTTACCGTGTGCTCCATTTCCACTGCTATGAGAAAATACCTTGACAAAAAGCAATTTAGAAGCCAGGCTCAGTGGCACGTGCTGTTAAAACCAGGCAGAGGCAGGATGATCTCTATGAGTTCAAGGCCATCCTGGTTCATGTAGCAAGTTGCAGGCTAGCCCAGGGAATATCTGTCTCAAAACAGAACAAACAGCTTAGGGAAGAAAAGAATAACAAAGCTTGCAATTCCTGGTAGAGTCTAATGTGGAGGGAAATCAAAGCAGCAGGAACTTGAAACAGGTAGCCATGTGACATCCAGTCAAGAGCAGAGAGAAATGGCCGCACAAGAGCTCATGTGCCTTCTTGCATTCTACTGGATTTGACCAGCTCTTACACAGTTCACAACCTCCTGAGCAGGGAGTGAGGCTGCCCACATTGGGCTGGGTTTTCTCAAATTATTTGAATGTATTATGACAGTCTCCTGCAGATATGCCCACAAGACAAAACCAGTGTAGACAATCCTTCTTTCAGACAGACTTCCTAGGTGAATCTGGACCAAAAACCAATCTATTTCCCTAAACAACTGGGCACAAAGAAAGATGGTTTAGGTTCTGTCCCTGTGGGGCTAGTTTGAAAGAGCGTGTGGGTGTCTTTGCTCTGCCATTGTTCTATTACTATGGTTATAGTATTATAGTAAACCCCAGTAATGAGAAAGATTTAGCTGGCATTTAACTTTTCTGTCCAGGCCTGTTATTTTTTATTTTTTCTTTCTTTTTTTGTCTTTGTTTTTTTGTTGTTGTTTTGTTTTGTTTTTCGAGACAGTGTTTCTCTGTGTAGCCCTGGGTATCCTGAAACTCACTCACTCTATAGACCAGGCTGACCTTGAACTCAGAGATCTGCTTGCCTTTGCCTCTTGAGCACTGGGATAAAAGGTGTGCACTGCCACATCCAGCCAGGTCTGTTCTTAAAAGAGGGCTAAGCCTCTCCTTTTTCCATCTCCCTCTTGAAAAAGCAGCTTTTGTCTCTCCTCTCTCTCTCTCCTCTTTCTTCTCTTCTCTCTCACTCTCTCTCTTTCTCTCTCTCTTTCTCTCTGCTCTTTTCCCCTTGTCCCTTCCTCCTCCGTAACCCACTAAATAAATATCCAACCTCACTCTGCAAAAAAAAGAGGGATAGCCTCAGCCTCATCTTCTTTACTGTGATAGCTTGAGGTCATTTGGACTCTGTGCTTGAAATAATCAATGTTCTGGATAACACCCTCTTGTCTCACCAGATGATGTTTCTCTCATACTCCTGGTCTACATCCCAGGTATCAGGGTATGAACTTTATTGACATGCGGTTTAGTACAGTCACTGGGTGACCCTGGCAGAAGGTTAGTGAGGTAAGGTTTATTCTCAAAGCTCTTCATGTGGTGTGACTTCATGACTCCACACTCTCCACTTGCCTACCTTGGGTTCTTTGGGTGGTGTAGTGGTTTGGAGTCCCCATAGACTCCAGAGGGAGTAGCACTATTAGGAGGTATGGCCTTGCTGGATGGAGGAAGTGTGTCACTATGGGGGCAGGTTTTGAGGTCTCATATGCTCAAGCTACACTCAGTGTGGCTCACAGTTTCCTTCTGCTGCCTGCAGATCAAGATGTAGAATGCTCAGCTCCTTCTCCAGCACCATGTCTGTCTGTGTGCCACCATGCTTCTTGCCATGATGATAATGGACTAAACCTCAGAAACTGTAAGCCACCCAATTAAATGTTTTCCTTTACAAGAGTTGCTGTGGTCATGGTGTCTCTTCACAGCAATAGAACCCTAACTAAAACAGGAGACAACGGCTACTGGTTCTTCCCAGCTCTGGACACCATACCGTTCTGTGTTTCATTGCCTGTACTTCTAACTTCTATTAAACTCTCATATAGTATTTCCTTCTCTTTGCTAGTGAGCGTGACACAGGTGACTGAGCTCTTATTTGACAAATAAACTAAAACTCCCTTCTCCATTTCTTACCATAAGTGTCTGTTAGTATAGTTTTCCATTTTCTATTTGGTTTTGTGTTCTTTACCCCTATAATATTAAAAGTTCTTTAGATATTAGGAATATCATCTTTTTATTTTATTTCATTTTATTTTGTTATTTCAAGGCAGCAGTCTCCCTACACAGCCCTGACTATCCTAGAACTCACTCACTAGACCAGGCTGGCCTTGAACTTTCAGAGATCTGCCTACCACTACCTCTTGAGTGCTTGGATTAAAAGCATATGATGCCATAATCTGTGGCGTATCTTACAAATATATTTGCTGCTCATTTTTAAAGTTTGTTTATGGTAACGTTTTAGTCATGCCAATTTTGTAATTGTATATAGTCAAATACCCCAGTCCTTTCCATTATCACCTTTAGAGTCTGGGAAGATGGAGCCTGTGCTTTCTTTCCCTACTTGCATTGCCCACTGTTTGTTTCGGATCTATGCCTATGTGAACTTTAGTATGAGGCATGGATTAATTCTATCTTATTTCCAAACATATAACTTGAACAGCACTAATTATTTATTTGTTTGTTTGTTTGTTTAGACAGGGTCTCAGGCAGTCCAGGCTTCCCTGGACTTCACTATCTGGCTGAGTGTGACTTTGAACTCCTGACTCTCCCATCTCCACCCCATATTGATTACGATGTTCGTCTTTGCCCTCTGGTCTGAGCTGCCACTTCTTCATGCAGGTTTTTCCGTCCATGTGTATTTCTGTTTATGAGATTTTTCCTACTCCCTTGGTCTCTTTGTCGGTCATGCTGAGAGACACTCCATCTCAATCAGGAAGGCTCATGGTGTGTTTCAGCCTCTGGCAGGGCCTCATGTCTCACAGTCACACTTTCTGAATACTTTCCTGGGTGTTGGGGACACTGGCTGTCCCATGCAGATTTCAGCACCAGCTTCCATTGGAAAGTTATTTTTGTTAGAACTGGGGTATAAATGTTGAGTTAGGAAAACTGACAAGCTTTCAATGCTGAGTCATCTTACTCAAGAATGGGAATTGCCCTACCCGTACAGGAGCGAGCAGCTTATCTCAGCATCTAGCAAGGCCAGGCCCTTTCAAAAACCCCTTTCCTATCATTCTCTCAACTGTTCTTCCCTGTATTCCTTATCTTTTCATATAAGGCTTAGTAACAACTACCTTGGGGGCTGGAGCTCTCCCCAGAGACCCAAGCTCTGTTTCTAGCATGCATCTCAGACAGCTTACCACCACCTATAACCCCCACCCAGTGGAGTCCAGTTTCTCTGGCCTTCACAGGCGTCTGCACTCGCGTGCATATGCTTACACAGAGATACACAAAAATCAAAAACTTATCTAGGCATCGTGGCACACACCTTTAATCCCAGCCCTTGGGAGGCAGGAGCAGGTGGATATCTGTGAATTCCAAGCCAGCCAGAGCTAAATGGTGAGATCCTGTCTCAAAATGAAAGAAATAAAGTTATAATAAAACAGTGTTATGTATTTTCACCAGAGTTGCAATAAATTAACCTGGAGAGAATTGACATCCCTCATGTCTGATAACTTCAAACTAGATATTTCAAATGCACACATACATATACATTGAGATTTCTTAAAACATAACCCACGTATTAAATTGAAAATCATGGACTTTATTCAATTCAGTAGTAGTTTTACAGATGGTCTATATGCAAATCACTTGCAGAATATAGGTGAGTCTCTGGCTTCGACAAGATAACCACCTGCAGGGGGCACTAAACACTTGCATTAAGTGATTACAGGACCGCGGTATAGCTTTTCATACAGTACTGTTTAGGTGGCCTGCTCTCTGAGCCACAGAAAGTACAACCCAAATATCCACAGGTGCCACTGGAACATCCACATTGATTCATGACAGACATGCAGCATGTCATTTCATCACAGGCTGCTTGAAGACTTACTGTCCCTCCAGGCAGTGGCTTTCATGTGGGCCCTCAGTCCCAAAATAGTTCTCAAAAGAGGAAAGGATAAAGATGAAACCATTCATTCATTCTACAGATGTGTTTTGAGTGACTTCTCTATGTCAATAACTACTCTCACAATAGGTAACAAGAAAGACCACATTTTTCCCAGTGGCATCTGTCTTCCAGTGGTGGAGACAGAAGACAAATGCATTAAAATGGCATAATATAATTGCAGCTCGGGATAAGGACCATCAGAGAATAGGAAAGAGAGGAGGCTCAAGATACCATTTTGGAGGCGGTTAGTGGGGATCCTCCTGCAATAGTGCATTTGGGCACAGTTGCATGCTGTGGGTGATCAAAAACACTTGGTGGTGGGTGCAAAAATAAAACAACATAAACCCAGGGAAGTCCTTATGCAAGGCCCATGTATGCACAGGAAACATCTGGAGAGCAAGAAATATCATGGAGATCCCGGGCCTGGAAAAGAAAAGGAGGAAGAGACAGGTTCACTGGGCCTACATCAAGTACCTACTCTAGGTGAAAGGTGCTCAGACTTTTAGCAGGGAGGAGGGGTGCATGACCTGATTGATGCTTCATATCTGGCTGCCATGGAGAGAGAGCACACGCAGGGGTGAGGGTCAGAGGGGCCTCAGAGAGCAAATGCAGTGGTGAGAGTCAGGGGGAGATGGGTTAGGAATCTTGTATTGCTCATACAAGAGATGTTGGCACTGAGTCCGGAGGGTCTGCTGTGGAGGAGGGGTGAGAAGTCGAGGAAGCAGTGTACTTAGGAAGGGTAAATGGGACCATGTGCTGATGGGCTGAATGCTGGACTGAAGGGAAGAGAAGAGCTGGGGACAGATCTGTGGATTTTGGTTTGAACCGCCACAAAAGGAAGAAATTTGGAGTAAATACCAAGAAATGTCTTTGAATCCCTTCTTCAAGATAGACACTTCCCACCGAGTACTAATGCCCTGCATCTGCTATATTTTCTGTTTCTATTTTCCTCTCATTCCAATTAGACTTTTTTCCAGGAAAATCTTTAAGTAAGATGTATAAGAAGCTGCAGTAAGTGATCATTTGATCTTTTCTCCAAGATTCAAACACTAACTTCCTATAACAATGATTAAAACAGTATTAACACTGAAATTTATTTTTTATTTTTATTTATTTATTTATTTTATTAAAAATTTCCACCTCCTCCTCT